>JAUCMU010000125.1:12706947-12719583 GCA_032275025.1 Enteromius treurensis | reverse complement strand
CGCTTATTAATGCCATAGATTTGCCGCCATAGATATATTGGGTTTGTCGTTTAGGCACGGCACCGAAATGAGGCACCCGAAATCCGCGTTTTGATTCGGTTCGGTACACACCTGTTACTTAGGTACCGGTGCCATAATGGTACCGGGTTTCGGTACCCAACCCTACTCAGGACCACGTAGAGATGCTGACTTTCCTCAGTACGAACAAACTGAGATTGACCTGTCACTTCATTTAGTTGTGTTTTGACATGAATGGACCACAGGTTTTTTGTTTACATTTTTTACATGCAATGCACTTTAGTTTATGGAACAGTATTTATTTTATTGCGGATTGCAACTGTTCTGTTTACTTGTTTACTGCAATACTGCAAACTTTTCGTTCATATTTGCTATGCAAAAAAATGCACTTGGAAGCAATAAATGTTATGTCTTCTACTTTTGTGTTTCATCTTTTTAATGGAAGGAAAATGCTAAAAACAAAATATATTAAATAAACAAAGCCATATATATATTTATATATTTATTTATTTTTTGCAGTTCCTAATGACTAGTCGACTATTGAAATATTCATTAGTTGCAGCCCTAATGTTCTGAGTAATAAAGCAGAACAAAACATCCCACAGATCCCAACACACAGACCAGCACTTGATGTCTGTAATTTAAGTGGCCATGGCAAAAGACATTACTCCTAGAATAGATGAGATTGTTTCGAAGAAAAGATGCAGGGTGTCCTGCAATCCTTCATTTTTACAATTTGGCATAAAAGCCTAGTGAAAGTGTTCTTTTGGGGAAAAAACAGCTAATAATACAATGTAATACGATTTATTATTTATATAGGATACCATTATCTGATATAGCCTACTATTACCTATTTTAGCCTACTATTTTGCTTAATCATTTTCCCCCTCCAAATCCATAAGTTCGGTTGTAGGGTACTGATAGTTGGCATGCATCTTGTCATGTTCAAGTTGCCTTTTCAGAGCTACCAACATTTGTTTCTTGTATACTATGTGGTGTATTTGACACCGCTGCTATAGGGGGTTAGGTCATGTATGTTATATGTGCTGCAGCAGTATTTCTTACATGCTCACGTTGTGGATGTATTGGCAGTAGCGAGTATCTGTACTTGCTCTGCCACAGCAGCAGCTTAGCAGATCTATTCCGCCAAGAGAAAATACATTAACAAGTCATGTACATTACCATGCCAATCCTCCTCAATAAATAAAAATTTTTAAAAAGTAAATAAATAGATAATGATGTTTAAATAGATGTATAACCCAACAGATCAAATCAAGAGTGAGGAGACCAGAATGAGGCAGACACACACACACCCCCTCCTGAATCAGGGTTACTAGGGACAGCCAAAGTATCCTAATGCTGCTATCCCGGGATTGCCATGAAAGATTTAAAACAGAGAAATTCCAACACATTCTCTTACTTGAGCACCAAGAACTTTACACCAGAATCTCTCAAATGATGTCGGCTAACAATGATGGAAAAATTACGAGAGATTAAATGCTGGTCGAATGGTCAGACATCAGATGCATCAAAAACACATCTAAAAGTGACCACATAAGTGTTTTTGCTGCAACATATGACCTAAAAAAAACAATACTGCAGCCCATACTGCAAAGCCCAAAGAGTGATCAGTCAATCTGACGACTTCACATGCCCTGAGACACCACACAATGCAGATGTTTCCTAAGGACAAGGCATTTGTTTCATTTTCACATATCACAAACATGTTTTCAAAATATGTTTTCTAGATTTCTAAATTAAAATTAATCTGTGTAACACATTTAGTGAAACAAGTGCATTGTTGCATGTGGGAAATGGCATAATCCTCTCTGCTGCAGAGTGTAACACTCACAGTTCAGCCGTGGATGGTTGAATCAGGTTTTAATAACAAAAACATATGTGTCTCTCCATGCATTTCTTCGTCCCGGCCAAGATCCAGGAGTATACCATGCACTTGCCCGCTTAATGTAAATCCACACAGAAAGAGTCAGGTGGCCGGCAGCGGTGCACGAGCACAGAGCCTGTTCCTTTGGCGTGCTAAAGATCCCTCATTAGAATGAAAGGCAGGAACTCCACATATTCTTAGGATGGATGTACACTTGCGTCAGGCAGAGAGAAATAATATCCTGCTTTGGCGTAAAGAAAAAAATTCCCACTGCAGTAGTAGTTCCTCACGGCTTCTTCCTCTGTTCATGTGGTTTGTGTGTGTGTGTGTGTGTGTGTATGTGAGAGAGAGAGAGACAGAGAGAGTGATCCGAGGAGGGAGGGAGGGAGAGAGAAACACACCCACAATACGTGGTGGGGGTGTTAGTGATGGGGGAAATGAGACACCGTTGCTCATGCTCAGCCCTGGACTGTGTGCAGTCTGCTACCTACAGCTGCAAAACACACACACACACACACACACAGACATACCTGCAGCTTCTTTACATTCACGCTGTCTACTGCAGTGAACTGCAGAACGTGTTTATTACAAGGACACACACACACACACACACACATAAAAGATCATTTAATTTAAGGTTCTATGGGTAGACATACATCTTACTAATTCACTAATTTCAAAAGTAATTTTGAAAAAGTGATGCAACTAAAAGTTAAAACAAATTGCAATACACTGTAATGAAACCAAAGGGACTTTGAGAAATGCAATTTCTTTTGTTTCTGCTTGATTTCAAACTGACCTGGCTTCTCCTATACCCTCAAGATCTTATGCAATCCGATCCATCAAATGCTCCATCAGAGCTTTCTCTAGCGAGCAAGTGGTCCAATAGTGTTGCCCAACTCACATGCAGGTCTGACATACTAACAGTACTGCAAATGGAAACAAGATTCGTTTTGATTAGCTTGTAATGGATACAGAGAGAATAAAGACAGAGATGGTGCAATGAGGAGGTCATGGAGTCCTCTATACAAATTGTAATACTCAATACTGCAGCTGTAGGAATGGAAGTCTTGACTGTCACTTAAAAGAGAAATCAGCTTCTTTTCTTACTTCTTTAATGATTTCTGAAGGATCATGTGACAGAAAAAAAAAGAAACTGCTTTGAGACAGGAATAAATTACATCTAAATTGTATTACAATAAAAAAAAAATGTTTTAAATTGTATTAACATTTTACTGTTTTTACTGTACTATTTTACTGAGATCATTCATAACTATTAAATTCCCAGGATTAATAACGCAGGATTGAGCAGAGAGCCACCTATGATCATCAGTTCACTCAATTGCTGTTATTAATCCTTTGTTTCTGGGACATGACACCATTCTCTTCCACTGCAGTTGAGATCACATGACCAAGGACGAGATGAAGCATTACAGCTGTATATCTCATTAAAAAAAAGAAACAAAAAAAATTCAAGGTGTGCTGGTTAGCGTTGCTTATTACACTCTGGAGGTAGCTGTCATTACACCACCATCTGGTTCTAAAAAGCATCTTCTCCACCGAAGGTCATTTAAAAGCAGCTTTGATAATATTCAATGAAATTACTATAGAAAAAATAAGAAGAAAATAGGAATGTGAAGCCATTAGAACTGTCAGGTCACTGCCACAACAGCACTTCGATTCCATGATAACCTCTAAATACAGATGTTTAGATATTTGCACATCTTTTTTGCAATTTGCTGATGTAATCCTAAATAAAGCATAGCTTCTCTAACCTATATTCACACTGATGGGTCAGCAGGATTATTTGCCGTTCTCCTGTGTTATTTTTAAAACATGCTAAGGTCACATGGTCTTTCAATATTTTTTCCCCTTTTTCCTCACAATCTGCTTTGGTCCCTGGGCTGTGCCCTGAAAAAGCTGTACAAACACTCTCTCACTTCAAACAGCCACTAGCTTAGACAGGCACACTCATAACACACTGGCACGCATACACACAGCCCAAATCCATCTTAAACACAGTAATCCTTTAACAGTTGGATTCAGAGGAGCTCTGTGCATCTGTTCTGCAGACCTATGATTCTCTGTGCTGTCGGCTTCCTGTTCATTGTGCTTATGATACAGAACAACATGCCAACAACATAGTGATAAAATATATGAAACGTGTAAAAATGTCATTACATAAAAATATAGAGATTACTAACGCACGATCTATGCAAAGACCTCAACGCAGATCACATTTCAAGCCATTTGCTCAAAAGCTGTTTTCCAGAGGAACAGGAAAGTTAGCTTATGCAAATCTCAGAGTAGCTGCGACCCACAATTCCTTGTAAATAGCTAAACAACAAAGAGCGCTTGGACCTTTAATAAATACTATGAGATCATATAAAGATGTCAAAGGTGTTAAGATTTGTAAAAGACTATGAGAGAGTGAACAAGGACCACCATTTTCAGCTGATTCTCTTCACCTTCACCAAGTAAAGCACAAGAGAGCAGCCACTGCAGTCCATAATTCTGAAGATATCCACTAAATCCTAACAATCTGCCAATTCACACTCTATCTCTCCCACTGACTTGACTCTAATAGCCAGTGTAGGTGTTTGAGCACTGGCTTTCGAGACCTTGAGAAACTGGCAGACGGTTTCAATGGCAGTAGGTAGGTTTAAAGAGATGTTTCATGAAAATTCATTCGTCATGATGATTAATTTTCTTCTGTAGAACATAAAAGATATTTTGAGAAATCTCTCACTGTTTTGTCCTACAGGTCATACAGGTTTGCAATGACATGAGAATGAGCAAATGACAAAAAAAATATTTTTAAATGAATGATCCCTTAAATGTGCTGCTTGAGATGATTTTCATGGTCAAAACAAAGCATTATTGCACCCAAACAATAAAAATGATATCAGACTCCATAGTCATTAGAGAAAAAAAAAAAAACTAGCCGAGATGTATCATAATAACCACATGATGCCAAGGGGGAGAAAATGAGAGACAGACAGAGAAAAACAGAGAGACGTCTAATCTGGTTAAGCAGTTCTTGACAATCAAAGTCTAAAAATAGCCCATGGCAGCCGTGAATGAGCGGGAGAGAGAAAGAAAGAGAGAGCGAGACAGTAAACAGAAAGACTGGCCTAAAGGGAGGGGGTTGCTGCCACTGCCTCTGTCGTGCTTCAGAAGCTTTTAAATTTAAGCATGCAGGATCATCACTGTCAGCCAATCAGAAGCCAGCACCTCCTGCGGAACTCCACACCAGCAGCTTACTCCAGATGTCATAATAGGAAGCGTAACTATGGTGACTTTATCTGATTCTTTTGCTGAAACCCAGGGGATGAAGCACCCTTCAGACAGCAACACACGTGGACTTCACCAAAAAAAAAAAAAAACACACTCTCATATTGCAGTACTAAAGACTTTCTCAACCGGATTAAAAACTTAATCTCCACCATGCTTCTCTTAAAAAGGTCCTCACAGCCTGAAAAAGGCCATCATCAGCAGGAAAAGGCCAGTAACCCGTAACATACAAGTACAAGACATCTCATGACATCTTAAGAACATTTTAGGTAGATCCACCAGCACAAGCTGAGTGAGATCATGTCATGAGTTCTAAATAAAAATAGCTCAAAACTGCTTACACCAGTCTGAATTACAGTCTAAGTGTGTACTCTGAACCGTGCCCGAGCGAGGTTCATTTAACGTCCCTGGCCCGCTTGGAAAAGGTGTGCCAGAGCACGGTTCAGTTGGACCCGTTCACATGCGATGTGAGCGCCAACTGTGCTGGAGCATGGAACAGGGTGCATGACGTCACGTTTTTGCGACGCTCCAAAACCAACAAAAGCAATACCTGTTTACAATAGGCTATGAGAGGGCTGTGGACCATCACGGACCAAACAACTCAAAATTATTATCCACCAAGTAAACAGAGTAATGGACTCCATTGCAGTAAGCGTGAGTGCCACTCTTCCTGTTTATCCTGAAACCGTCGCACTATAATGATGCAAGCGTGCTCCGGCACGAATGCTGAAACCCTATGTGAGTGCATGCCAGAGGGGGAGAGGGGAGGGGGGGCAATCATACTCGGGGCCTGGTTTACGGCAATCATGCCTAGTGTGAGTACAACCTAAAACATCCATGAGTAACTCTGTCCTCACCACTAACTGCTATGTGTTTAAAACAAGCAAGACCCCCTGATAAGACCTTCTTTTTTTCCAGCATTCAACTATTCAAACTTTACTGTTTTCACATTTTCCCACTGACCCTTTCCTTCCACCATGTTTTGCAGGCATCCTTATAGCATGGTCATCTGAAGTCAACCAAACACCTCTGAGCTGACTGCAGAGATGGAGAAAAGTCATAATAGCACATAAATTCTTCAAGTACGTCTTCTTGTATACTCACTAAAGACTTATTCAAGAGCGTGTCAACCACCTCTAGGGTCAACAACCTCCTAGTTCAAAGCAAAATGTATGCATTGACTGGATTATCTCTCCGTCACTGTGACTCATACACACACACATTTTATTTTAAGTTTGCAGTGGCAAAGCGCTGACAGGTCAGAGACGATAACCAGGCCACAGTTTCTGGCCTTGCCACAGGAGTTTTTGAATCAGTGCCGCACTGACCCAATGAACACTCACAGAGTTATCTGCCCAGCACACATACACACACAATTCCACAGGGTAGGAATGTGCTGATAAGAAGCCAAGGCCCTTCACACTCTTTCTCTTTCATTCTCTCCCTCTGACAAAATTGTGATGATGTTTGCTAAAAAACTTTTAACTAAGATTTCAGTTAAAATACAGAAATCTTCAGACTCCTGTTATTTATCTCAAATTCAAAGTTGAATTTTTGGCAGCTATTACTCCAGTGTCGCGTGATCCTTTAGAAATCCTTCTAATATGCTGATTTGCTGCTCAAGAAACATTTCAGTTGTTACGTATTAAACAGTTGTGACGCTCAATATTTTTGTGGAAAACATGACACATTTTTTCAAGATTGTTTGATTAAAAGAACAATAAAAAATAGAGCATTTCATTGAAATAGCATAAACATCTTAAAAGGAAAAAAAAATCTTACTGACCCTAAACTTGTGAACAGGAGTAAATGATGTTAAGACGAACAGGAAAAACTGAAAACATAGTCATAAAGTTAAATCTACAGGGGGAAGTGGTCCTATTTATTAGATAATGTGTTGTTGTGCAATGTCCATGTTCTTAGCTCTGAGCGAACAACCGAGATGAGGCTGTTCCCACTTCTGAATTCCACAGCCAGAATCTGTGATGCAAAACAAGCACACATACACAAGAACAATGATGTGTAACTGTACAACAACAGCCTCATTCAGCAGGGGGTCCCTTTGTCAGGGTATGTGTAAGAGAAAGAGAGTGAAAGACAGAGAAACAAAAGACGCACAGGGGCAAAATGATGAGTGAGAGTGGAAAGTGGGGGATAAATGGGACACGTTGGTTTTGCTTATATCCCAGACCAGCAGAAACACCGATTAAAATGCGATTAATTTCGATTTATTAATTACAAAGCCTCTAATTAATTAGAATTTTTTTTTTAAATTGAGTCCCGGACAAATTAATATATATATATATCAGAATATTTAAAATATGCCAAAAAAATTAAAATAAATAAAGATACATATTTAAATGTTTTTAATATTTCACAATATTAATGTTTGTACTGTACTTTGGTCAAGTAAATAAAGCCTTGGTGAGGGTTAAAAACTTATTTCAAAAGACAATACATTTTGTAAGAAAAAGGCAACCTTTATTTTTTAAATGCCACTGTGAGAAAAATGGCACTCAAGAAAACAGTTCTTTAACCAAGAACTGCAAACATCTGAGGCCAGGGGTGGGACAATTCCTTTAACGCAAGAAGTTAGTGAAGTTTGTCTCAACATAAACTGAGTGTCTAGACTGAAGCAAAACAAAACAAGATGCTTATTATAATCAACCAAGCTGTCCAAATTGGAAGGCCTGATGTGGCGCATGCAATTACTTTCCTGTTTGTCTAAGAAAAGAAAAAAGAAAAAATTAATTATATATATTATATTTTGTATATTATTGTTATTTTTTATAGAATTCAATAAATGTTAAATATCCTGGGCTGTTGCCTTAATATGCTCAAATATTAATTTCCATTTTAAAATATGCCTTCAAAACCTGAAGCAAGGTGCTAGACAAGTAGCCTAGATTTTATTTCTAGCAGGGTCTGTTAGTAACCTGATCACTCAACTCTCAAATCAATTAAAATGTAGGTTTGTTCAGTAGAGCTTCACCAGCTTTCAGTGTTTGAAACAACAGAAAATAAAGTTGCAGAACTTCAGATTCAAGAAAATCTATTAATATATGCTGAAATACACAAGACCCTCTTACAACACAACTCTAAAATAGTGATAAAGCTTTAATCAAAACAGCTCAAGAGAAGTCCTAAGAGCTCTAGAACTAGGGGTCGCATTATGGGACAATTATTGTTTGGTTTTCAGTCCAAATATCTAAAAAATCTTAAATCAAGATACATTTACTAGACACATAAAATAGCATAAGAAATGATGTATTTTTTTCTGAAAAAAAACACCTCAAAATTATCTGCCAATGGTGTAAGAAAAATAATCTTAATGAGATATAATCTTAAACAGTTTTTCTCATGCCATTTTTCTTGTCTAACAATCTTGATATAAGATTTTGTAGATATTTGGACTGAAAACGATTACCAAGTAAGAAAAGCTTTTTTTGCAGTGTAGCTATACATGACAACAGATTGAAAAATGAATGAAATAAAAACGTGTCTTTAGTCTTTCAATGCAAAGTGCTAAGTAACTACCACCCTGCCTTACTACTGTTATTAAAGAGCTAACGCTAACTTGCTTCTCAAGCTGAATAATGAGTAAACACCAGCACCAGGGACATTACATTCCTCACTTTAAAACGGTTTTATTGTCGTGGTGCTCCCGTGCCATGCCATGTCGCTTTGGCATTATTTGCAGTGAACACACTTTTTCTGTTTATTTAGTGTGAAATTCTCCCAACACCTTGGATGACTTGGGTCGCACAGATTTCTCTGCACAGATGACTCTTTTAGTAATCGATTTTTAGCGCTTCAATTGATTCGTTGTTGCAGCCCTAGATGGTTCATTATTTAAATCTGGAATTTCTTTGAATTTACAAATCCTACAGAACGTTTGAGATAACGTAAGTACACAACTGCATGAAATATATAACACTGTGCAAGTGGTTTCTTGGATATTTTATAACAAATGGATATTTTCTAGCTCATGGGTAGCAGCACCAGGAAGGAAACTGCTCAAGCGTTATCTTCAAAACAGCCTTCTAGAGTTTCCCAGCTTTATAAACACTGAGTAAATCTCAGCTAACCTGCTTTCTGCAGTGGGCACAGCAAAGCTGAAGTCAGCGGACCTGGGTCTGAGAAAACAGGCCTAATGGAAAGCTGGACTGACAACAGACACCAAGAAGCCAAGACAACACAAATCGACTTTATAAGTGAGTTTTTTCCAAGATAACGTGGGTTTTCATGTAGCAGTGAGCTTGTTAGCTTTAGTATCTTCACAAAAGAGTGATCGCTCTTTTTCAGAGCACGAAATCCCTAATCCACTGAGTCACACACACAAAACAAACCTCCAAACGAAGACCGTCATTATCCCAACACTCTCACACACTCCATCCCCACAAACACACCAAATCTAGCAGCGATCACTATCATTATGTGCACACAATACAATAATAACAGACAATTATCAAATAAATACAGCCATCGCCGTCTCACAGAGGTAAATAAACACTGCGAGGTCTGTAATCTCTTCAAACTCAGTCTGCATTTAGTCATCGCTTAAACAACAATTAGACAGGGGGCAATTCCACTGAAAACTTATCAATGTGACTAACTCCACAGATCTGCTCAGAATATATAGGCATCAACTGTTTGAAATATTCAGTAAGTTCAAGCTGAGGTAACATGAAGGAATTATGCTGAGTGTGCGTCTGGGTCACTGTAGCCCACAATCTCCTGTTGGGCTCTGTATTATCATGGATGAGAGAAGAAGGCTCACTAAAACTCGACTTGTGACTCAGATTAAAGATTTTTTTCTGTATGTGCCCCATTCTCTCAGCCAGATTGGTGTTTATCAAGGAGCAATGCTAGATGTGATGGACAATCGTAAAGTCAAAGGGATCATATTATGACGAATTCAATTTTACTTCATCTTGATTAAATAGTTTGACTTGGCAAAAAAAAAAAAAAAACTCCAAACAATCTCCCCAGTAAGATTTGTTCCATACATGCACCACTCACAGACACCAGACAGATGAAGATTTTAACAAATGATGGGCAACATTTACACCCAAACAAAGGATTATGGTGCTCATAAATGTTTCATAGAGAAAATAGATAAAAATACGGGACCTTCTACCAAACCTTTCTGACTCCATGCAGCACCTAGAGCACTGCTAATCTGATCGATGGATTAAAGTGTTAAAAAAGAAGCAGTGACAGTTCATTTTCAGAAGTTCTATGCAAAAGTCTAGGCCATTAGTAGGGATGCAACCTTTTTTTTTTTTTTTTTTTTCATTTTGAACTAATCTTTAATGTGACTCGGGAAGAACGAGTCGTCTCGTGGGAGTGATTCGTTCAGTCGCACACGGCTCAGGCTGCATAGGTTAAGCTTACGGGGCTGTCACGTGATGAACGAACGACTCGAAAAAACAGAAAATTCGAGTAACGAACGAATCGATTCTGTTTCCGGCTCAGGCTGCATAGGTTAACATTTCATCAGCAAAACTATTCCAAAAATTTACTACGCTAGTAAGCGCCACCACTTAGTGATACTTTTGTTATTGTTGTTTGTTCTGATGGTGTATTTAGAAAACTTAAGTATTTTCTTGTTACTGTCAATATTTAGTTGAATAATGTTTATATTTCACTTTATACTGCACTTTTTATATTGTCCGGGCAAAAATATATGTTCTTTTTTTTTAAATAAATGTGGTGTTTTGACTTAATCTGTACCTTTTTTAAATTTAATATTGTCTCTGTACCTTGATAACTTGAAATAGAAAGGGCAAATGACCCCCCGCTATGTTAGAGCTCACATACAGTACTCTACAGTAATATTGATGTATCGAAATCGAACCGTTACCGTGGCCAGAAATACAAACCGAACCGTTGGCTCACTATACCGTTTGCATCCCTTATATATATATATATATATATATATATATATTTACAATAGGAAATTTATAAAATATCTTTATGGAACATGATCTTTAATTAATGTCCTAATGATTTTTGGAAAAGTAAAAAACAATTTATTAAAATTTACCCCAGCAACTTAAGACTTTGTTTTGTAATTCAGGGTCACAAATGTGGAGTTTAAAACGAAGGGCTTGAGAAAAACAGGATATAGGCCTATTTCTCCATTTATAGAAATTGCACAAATACAATTTCCCTGTAAGAGACAGATCAATCAAAAATCATTCTAATCTATTTGTGAATCACATTTAGGAAAGTTTGGAACAACATGTTAGAATTGACTGCATGTTGTCCCCACATGATATAAAAATCTAAATCTGCCTTCTCTGCCTTCAGCAGATGAGTGGAGTTTTTTCAGCTGTAAGTGTGGAGCAAGTGAGAAGCAGGAAATGGAAACCCCGGATGAGATCTGGAGCGGAGTGATTGCTGATTTCTTTATGCGAGGAGGGGAAATTGCTGTCGCTTCCCACCTCTAATCTCTTATATTAATATTTACATCCACGTCATTATCTTCGTCTCTTCAACCTGACTCTGCACACTCTCCCTACCCATATTTTCCTTTCCTTCCCTGCTTCACTTCCTGCCATCCCTCTATCACTGTGCTGCGTCAGCGGTTTGCCCCTCTCCTCCAGTCCTGTGAAATTGGCTTTGAATAAGGATTTGGAAAGGAAGCATTCTCTCATAAAAAAGACAGGAAAGATGAAGGACGGTGCCATGCAGAAGAGACAAGCACACATGCAGAGAGGGAGATCAAAAGAAGGTCCAGAGAAAGAAAACAAGATTTCCTCTCTTCCCTCTATTCAGTAAATGAAACACTGACGATTGGCTCTGTTTATAGGTCTTTCTTCAACTACTGGAACTTTTTGTCTTGGGGATTTGAACCATATTTTCACTTATGTTTCAATTTTTTTTTTTACTTTATAAAGGCTAGTTAGAATTAGATTTGTGTTCTTTAACTCTTTTCACAGACACATAAGGCTCTTCCTGAAAACCAATTTCTTCCTGGTTGCATTTACACCAGCAGCACCGACTCTGAAGCAATCAACAGCGACATCTTTACCAACTTCAACAACCAGTGCATGGAGGACGCAACAGAATAAAACAGTCATTTTCAATCAAGCAATTGTTAATGTCACATATCTTAAAAAGAAATGGTATGGTCATGCAAGAGTTATTTACCACAGTTTAGGCCAGGAAAAAAAACAAAAAAAACAACTTTGATAGAATACCATTTGATATCAAACAAATAAAATAGACTAGCGAGTTTAAAAAGTGTGCTTTAAGTGAATTTGTAAAACACCACCAGCCCAAAAGTGCCCTAAGTTGAAGAAACACTTCTAAAGAAAAGAAAATGTAAAGTTCTGGTCACACACTTCCAAAATAAGTGGATATGTACACCTAAGTTCTGCTTAAACAGGCATAAGCGCTGGCAGACTCTCAAGTGAAAAGCTAAATGAAAT
>JAUCMU010000125.1:12675117-12697639 GCA_032275025.1 Enteromius treurensis | reverse complement strand
CTACATTAAAAGACATTATCAAATACAGCAACATGTTGTTAATTTAAAATAAGCCCAACTCAAAGTCTATAAAAAGTGAAAAGTCCCCCTGTGTCAAAATTAAGTGTGTATGCAAGGAAAAGCCTTTGAAAATGTAATTACTTCATATGAGAATAGATTCTTTTAATAAACAGAACAACAATAGTGGCTACTTTGTGACCTTCAAAATGGTAGCTTAATTGTTTGATTCTAAAATTAGAAAATATCTGCTTTTTTCACTCTCTCAAGCGCTGTGGTTACAGGCCAGGCTGTATCAGCCCAGGGAGACTACAGTAGCTGTCCCCCATTCAACCCACTGGGTCACGGCCAAACGTGCATGTTCAGAACTTCAAACCCCTTATTCACATATAAAATAAAATAAATGGAATAAGTGGAATGACAACATATATATTTAAAAAAATGGACATGGGACTTGTTTAGAGTCCATTGTTTTATGAACAAAGAATGGCAAAGATGGCAAAAAATGCTCCTTTAATCACATAAAGACATTTATTCAGTGTACCATGACAATCATAAATACATAACAAATAGTCCTTATTCTCAAACTCCAACAAACATTTATAGTAAAGCATTAACAAGGATAAACAACAGCTTTGTTTTATTTTTGTCCAAGACATTTTTTCTGCATTTACATGTGTAAATATAGACTGCGCATTCCAAAACCTTTGCCGTGCTTTGATGAGGGGAGACAGAGCTCAGCGCACCCTGTGCTTCAAAAATTCACATCACACACTTGGTTAGATTAGCCCAGGGCTCGACTGGGACGAAAAATTGGCCCTGGCATTTTTTGGTCTAGGCAGCCCACCACCACATATAGGCCTACTACATACAGGGTGGGCCATTTATATGGATACACCTTAATAAAATGGCAACCATGGTCACCACCCATCTGATATACTTACTCATATAGTTTTCCCCCTCACTGATACTAATGTGCCACAAACAGGAAGTTAATATCACCAACCATTCCCATTTTATTACGGTGTGTCCATATAAATGGCCCACCCCGTATACAGTACATATATATATATATATATATATATATATACATACATATATATCGATAGAAAGATATAGATATACAGCCTAGATATAGTTAAAAAAAACAGCATGCTATTTTTATTAATAATTTATTAATAATTTTTAATAATAATTTTTGAATAAGCTGTCTCACGTAACAGATGTTTGCATATACTCCATGACAAAAAATAATAACTGAATTTATAAAAATTCATAAGTTCATAAGTTTACATACCCTTGAATCTTAATGCTGTGTGACTTCTTTTCAGGCTGAGGACAATTAGGGGACTCCTACATAATTATTAAATAAGGTGAAAACATTTACTGATACTCAAGAAGGCAACACAATGCATAAAAAGAGCTAAGGGGTGAACTTTTTGAATAAGACGATCAGGGTAAATTGTGCTTATTTAGTCTTCTGGGAAGCATTTGAGCATTTGTGTAGCTTCTTAAGTGTTGTACCAAATGAAAAAATGTGATCTTTAAACAAAATTTTGCACATCATCATCCTGTTCAAAAGTTTACACCCCCTAGCTCTCAGCATGAAAAGATTGATCTCAGAATCAAACAGTCACTGTTGGAAAGGGATCAAATAGGCAGCTTTTTCAGGACAGTACTACATAAAAAATAGCATGCGGTTTTCACAAGCTGTGTTATTTTGTTCAAATTATTCATATATATATATATATATATATATATATGTATATGAAAATTAGTCCCCCTAATGTTCAAGACATGGCTACTGCCTTGAGAGAGTGCGTCTATCGCGTCTATGCCCCTGGATCAGCTATTTATAGAAATCAAAAACTGCTCTTTGTTATCCTTTTGATAATTCCACAAAGCTTATATGACTTCTAAAAGGCAGGCAATATCAAGATTGACATTTTGTTCTTAGGATGTCTATTATGAGACAGTCGCTGTAATTCTTGAAATAGTGCATTGACACAATGAAGTAGACTCAGTAATTAACTTTTGATGAGGGACGAGTTCTGTAGTGAACACAAAAACTGCATAATGCATGTTTCCTTTGTATAGTGCCTATTTCTAGTGTCATTCATTTCCTGGCAAATCACAAATGTGATGTGGACCGCAGAGGGATTCTAGAGAGGAAGCCAAGAATATGTACATGTAAACATGCCAGCAAACACATACATAATGCATGAAGCACACACTTCGCTAAACGAATTGTAACTGTGATGCCAATCACATATGTCTCTGTAGCACCAGCCATTTCCTCCCTCAGCTCATAGGCAGCCATAATAGACTAATCTCCAAATGGCAGGACCAAATATAGCCAAATGTGCAACACAAAAGCATAAACCTATTATTCCACACACTACTTCTTTTCCAGTCACAGCAGTGAAGTAATCATGTGTTTCTGTTTCTCACTGGTAGAAATCTGTGTGTCATTAACCAAGTGTGTTAATCAGGGAGATATAGGTAGCTGTTTATCAATGTCCCAGGAGAAGAATATTCTTACAAACAGCCTCACACGGATGTGAACAAACAGCACCTGTTCACACAATGCAATTTTGCCGTTCACTATGCTGCTTTTTTATCGTTTTTCTATTTAAACATGTGCTAGATGGATTTGTGTAGATGCAATTTACAATTTTTTCTGTTTGTTCAATCTTGTGTCTCACAATTTAAATAGGAAAACTCTATTATGTCTAGTTTACATGCAAACATTTTCTAGTGTGTATGTGTTCAAACATGCTATCAAATTAAATATAATTTGAAAGAGTGTGTTAAGTTGAAAGTTGTAAGAGTTTGCATCAAAAAGTATACTTTGTCAGTTCACAAATTAAAGTGTGAATGGTCTTGTGACTTTTTAACTGGACGCTGCATCTTAAAATACATCACTTTTGCATTAAACCCTAAAGAAGAAGAGGCAAAAAGGGCAGCTCAACAGTTAAATACGTCCATCTTGTATGTTTACATTGAAAAACTATTCAAAACCAGTGCCGTGGAATGTAAAATGCATTTCTGTGAACTGAGAGGCTTCTCTGATGGCCTCTGAGGTAATATGATATAGGAATTATAGCTAGATTCAGCATGACATATAGAGAGGAGATTGAGTAACTTTTAGAGCTGCGCCTCAGCGTGATGAGACCCATGGCTCACTTTTATTGAAGTGAGAGGCTTTTCTATGAGATCAGCAGTTAAGATGTCAGATGTGTGGAGACTTGGTTCTACAGGGAGCCATAAGAGGATCGCTGGAGAATGAAACCAGGCTACATGTGATCAGTTGTCTTTTTATGCGCATAAAACCCTAAAGGGTCATTTAAGCAGCACAATGGAGAACATGTACATCAGTCAACAATACTAATCCACAGCTGCTGATATAAATTGCTCTAGAATGAAGGTTTGAATTAGGATTATACATTAACATTAACTTGAACCAGATCCTACAGATTGTGTCTTTGCATTTTACGCCACTGGTTTTTACTGGGAAACAGATCTAATAATAAATAAAAATAATGATTTTTTTTAAAGGCGCCTTTCTGAACACCCAAGGACACCTTACAGTAAGCAACCAATAAAGTAAAGAGACAGTAAAGAGACATTATAAAATATACAACATCAGAACATTCATTACACATCAACAAAAATTGTAATAATCTCTATAAAAAAGAACAGCCTGTGCTGGTTGGGTATGCTTTGAAGCATGCAGCTGGTTTAAACTGGTTTCAGCTGGTCCTTAGTTGGTCATGAGCTGGTTTAAGCTGGTTATAAGATGATTCTGAGCTGGTTCTGAGCAGGAGCCAACCAATTTAGGGCCAGCACTTGACCAATTTAAACCAGCTCAATCCAGCTGCTATGCTTTAAAACATACCTATCTACAATTATGCAGTTGTTGTTTTTTTGCAGGTAAACAAGTGTATGATACATATGTACATGGGGCAACTTTGGTTAATGTTGCCATCAAGGGGCAACCAACTGAGACACAGGGCCCACAACTAATCTAAAGTATCCAGATTGAAATGTGTTACCTATTCTCAGTGACAAAGTGCCCAAGATACATTGCTCAAAAAAGTTGTCCTTCAAAATTGCCCCATGTATTTTATTAGCTTAAACTCATGTCAACACCCTTTATAAACCTATTGTTTTAAATGAGTGTTTTGGCACGTATAACAAACTGACAAAACTCATGCAGTTTCAGCTTTCCTGAAAACACTTTTTGTTGTTCTGTATAACACGTCATTAAACATCTGATTTAAAAAGCAGATGTCAACAGTGTGCAAAATTATAAGCAATTTGAACCATTTTGCAAAGCAGCTGGTTTCAAAGTTTTGAAAAGCTTTGTTTCCCTCATGATCATGACCAAATGGACCTTTTTTGGCCTGTGAACTGCAAGAGCAGTACATGTTCCAACATTTAAACCACGCCTATGTTGGAAAACACGTATTCTCAGAGTAGGCATTTCTTTCAAATAAATACTTGCTTTGCTACCATTAAAAAGTATGCTTTATATACATAGCATGAATAAAATTTAGACGTACTACATCCGTCATATGACTTACAGCATCAGTTGTTTCACTGTGAATCATGGATGTGCAGTTTAGAATGCCATTTGGGTAATTTTTATGAATGCTTTGAATTCATACTCGTATAGTATATCGCATGGAAATATGCTTATTCAGATGCAGCTCGTATATTGTAACCATTGTTATCAGTAAGCAGAACGGGCAGGTCAAGGCTGCTCTAGTACACAATATGTTCCACATGCTCACCTCCTGGTTACACTGTAACTTCATTACCCTGTAGCGCTGCTGTATAATCCAGTTTACACAGTCTACAGCTCTTGTAAATCTCTCGTCGTCACCGGTATTCAATTATAACTTGTTGTCACAGGCACGACTCGCATGAATGGAAACAGTTGTAACTGGTTTGGTCAGTCGTGCCTTAAGCATCTGTGTCGTATTCTATCTTAGTATTTGAGAAGAATGTTGACAAATGGTTCAGGATACTAATGACATTAGCAACAAATGCCACTGTGATGGTTTAACTATTATGACAGCCACGAGTCAAGCTGTGCATTGTACATCACTGTTCATATTCCTTGGGATTAGGTTTTAAGTTTGTCTGAAGAAAATCATACTGTAATGTTACTGCAGTGTTCACACATAAATAAGATCAGCAAGGTAATTACAGTCTGTACTTGAATTAAAAAGGAAATATTTTCATACATATCTTGCTCACCGCTATTCTCTATGTACTGTATGGCATTTTCATTTTCTCTCCTCAGGATTTCCCAGAAAAGATCCACAATATCCAGACGTGAGGGAGGAAAATGAGATTTACATGGTCAAGGTCATCTGTGACGTAAACAATGAAACATGCCTGCAGATGCCCCTCAGCCTACATCACAGAATCATGATACAGTCAGCATGAGAGCTGAGGCTAACTCACTGCCATCCACAGTTCATTTTCAATAAAGGTTCTCTGACGCATGCAAGTACAAGTCCAAATTATTTTCAAGGTGAATACAGCAGAAAACATTTAATGGTTTCTGTACAGAATATCATAGTTCACTTATAAATAGACATAACTTGTAATTATTTGTTATATTTACAGTGAATCACTTTTTGCCATTGCATTAGAAGTTATTAAATTCACAATTAAAACTGCTATTCAGATTTTGAAGGAAACCTTTTCCGTGCATGAATAATATTCAACATTCATGTTTGTACTAGGGAACTCATAAACTCATTAGACAAATGATCGGACACAAACTTCCAGTCTGAAGAACTCAATGTGTTTAAGAGATCATAAAGTTGGTTCTGGCTGAGCCTGGTTCTGTCAGGAAGAGAGGTCGTTCGGGCATTAAGCATGCCAAAGGCAGAGAGTAAACACAGACCTGGCATCATGACAGACAGAGCTCTGCACACATTCAACTGTTAAAAGTCTCAAGCAACTGTAAGCAAACATGACCAGAGCACCGTTCCTCTCTGAGAACGAGTAAGACTGTCTCCTGCTTTAAAATTAATCTGATTGACTAATACGCTCGTAACAGGATTAATATCTCTAATCTTATCTCTAATAATATACAAACGATTTGCTCTAACGTCAAGCCATTTATCAAACTGTACTGTTGCAACTGGATTAGAATGAAGCCTGTGGGAAAGACAGTCAAGAGTGAAGGAGAAATTACTCTTCGGTCAGAAATGTCTACTCAGCACAGCTGTACGTGCAACATACTGTACATGCTTACTATCATTCAAAAGTCAGGGCTTGGTAAGACTTTGTAACGCATTGTAATACACTCATTATCATGACATGAAATGATGATAAGCAGGGGAGTAAAGGAGGAGGTGAAATTTAGGTTAAGTACGTCAAGTAAAATTAAGGATGAGGAGAAGTAACAGGAAGACAAGAAAGACACTGAAAGAAAGAGAAACAAGAGTAAGATGGGCTCGTTAAGAGTTAGAAAACGCCAAGAGCATTTTGTGATTTAAAGGCTCCTCATCCATTTCACACTGACATCCCAGAGCCATGAGATAATTCAACATTCACACAGAGCTCCACAAAGAATTACCCAAATCAAGAAGAAGAGAGTGAGAGGTCTTATAAATTCTCCTCTCCTTAAAGAGGTCACAGTAAGAGTGATTGTGGGCAGATGAGAGGAATGGGACTGCCTGTGTGCGCTGAATTGAGTTATGCTCCAATCAGAGCAGCCTGTGAAGCAGGAGGATGAGCGCTAAATCTGATTTTGTGCTGCACGGATGGGACTAGGTAATATGATTCATGGTAAACCGGGGTAATAATGCGCTGATAATGTCACCGGAGTCAGCCATGATTAAAACATTACTTTGATCAGGCCTGAAGGTACTATCTCAGCAGTTCTGCTGGAAATCGCTTCATGTCAAAGCTAAGATGAAATCAGCCACAAAGGGAGCATTTAAAGAAACAGTCATGTGATTGACAGCTCTTTTGGGAGATAAAGGCTCCATACTGATAGCCCAGAGCATGACCTTCATTGGAAAGTAGGGGTGTATAATTAATTGAAATGAAAGTGAAATTGCGAAAGGCTATGAATTAATGAAATAAATATAGACTGTATGTGCTGTATCCTTCAAAGCGAACACTTGTAGTGATTCATGAAATTCTGATTATAGAGTGACTAAGTGTAAATCCTGCACCTCAAATTAATCTTTGATTATGAGTTTGGCTAGCTCATAGTTATCATTTATTTAAAGTCACAATGAAAAATATATAGTGACATATATCCTATTGTAAGAGAAACAGAAAAAAGTAGGTTGATGACTTGTTCTATTCATTTGGTGTTGATTGGATGGAGATATGAATGCAAACATGATATGACTAAATGATTTAAGAAGATATCACCAGGATGAAGTCATTTCACTTGAAGATCAATTATGATATTTTGATCAACAATCTGTAAAAACACAATACAATGTATAAAAAAATTCTGTATTGATTCTACAGTTATTTCGATATCTACATTATATATTTTGCACTGATACTGTACCTAACATAAAAATAGATACTTGATGGATAGATGGAGACTGAAAGGATAACAGGAAGTTCCTCAGATAGCAGCCTGCTTCTCTATCACAGGAAATATGGTGGCTGGCGCCAGAGCATGCTGGGACATTTTAGCATATAAGCCAGGCCACTCTTAGTAATCTGCTCTCGGTAGTGTTGCCAGGATCAAGCTTCATCAGCTTTAGCGTTCAGTGGGAGACCACAAGTCCCACCAGTCAATTCTTACCACTAATGCTTCACACAACAGGTACTAATGCCAAGTGATTACCCTGTGCTGTTTTAGCACATTCACTGCTTGTAGACCACAGCGGCAGTTGATCCACATCTCTCTGAAAGGGGTCAGTCTGATGAGCTCAGCAGAACAGGGATCCCCTATCTGAAAGCCAGTCTAAGCCAGTCACAGGGAGACGGGGAGGGATCGCTGCCGCCTGATGACTGAAATGTAGAGCTCACTGCTACAGCCTGGGACAAAAACATTGTATTTGCAAATGCAGAGAACCAAAAAATTCTATTTGTATGGATGTGTGAGTGTACTTGTTTTTGCTATATTTATAAGGATTAAAAATAGCTATTAATCTTTATTAAAAAATAGTAAATTACATTTATCTGAAATTGTAACAATGCAAGAAAGTACAGTAAATTAAGGATTAGAATCGGATGAGGGGATAGAAAATATTGTTTGGTCAGTAAAAAAGTAACAGAAGTCTATGGAAATTCCCCACAATTCACAGAAACAAATGTGTGTGTGTTCATAATATGTATAGAGATATTGACATATGCTTCCTTTTGCTGCTAAAAAACATTTCTGATTATTATCACTTGTGCTGCTTCATATATACTCTAAATGTATGTTTGGAAACTGGGATCCACTTTATTTTTTCAGGATTATTTAAAGAACAGAAAGTTCGAAAGACCAGCATTTGTTTAAAAAAGAAAAATCTTATGTAATATTATAAAATGTCTTCATTGACACTAAATTTACCCTTGCAGAACAAAACATATATTAATTTCTCTTTCTACTTTGTAACATTTCTAAGTATTTTTATTCATATATACAACTGCAAAACTTGTTAATACTGTTTTAAAATCATAACAGGTAACAATGTAGAACTAGCCGTTATTGGAGAACAGACAGTTGTTGTGTCCATCTGATTTATCATTCTCTTGATTTTCTGTCTTTTTGGTATCTGTCAGTCATTCTGTCTTTGTCATAAACGTACAAACACACACACACATATCCACTCTCTCCCACACTCAGGCATAGAGGAAGGTCAGCAGCTGAGGCTTGAGGGAAAGTCAGCTGCTGTGTGGGAGTTTCACTTTTTTGGCAGTTTTTCTCAAAGTGTGACATTGAGTCATTACAGTCCCTAGAGTATGACTACTGACACAGCCTTACAGCCCATGTCCACTGGTGCAGAAGAATCTCACTCAATAGAGCTCAAAACTCTAGAAGCCTGTGTCTGTGGATGAGTCTCTAAAATGTACGAAGCAAATGTAAAGTATATAATTTATGATGCCAGCTTAGGCATCACAGAAATAACGAAAAAATATTAATATTAAAATATTAAAATTGAAAACATTTTTTTAATTGCATTATTACAATTACATTATATTAAATTGTAACAACACTTCACAAATGCAGTCCTTTGAAGAAAAAAAAAACACACACTGAAAGGTAACGTACAGCATGCGTTCTCACATCACTAATAGTTGTGTTGAGGCATGCTTACTTTGTTAAATTAGAGAGTTCAAGGAAAGCCTTACTGGACGCTGGTGTGTGGAGCAGTGCTGTCAGATGGTGGAGCGCTTATGCGCTGCTGAGCAATTACATGATGGATAGGGAGGGAGCAGAATGTGACTGAGAGAGCTACACCACAGCTGTTAACAGAGAGAGAATCATAATTCTGCCTTCTCATTTCATGATGGAAACACACTCAACTACCCTGTAGCCATTCATCAGCGATGTCTGAAGTAGTACATCTTTTCAGTATGCCAGCCTTTCTATCTTTTTCTCTTACTTACTTTATTAGTCACAAGCATCAAGATACCGCCATGTGCAAAGTATATGCATTTTAATTGCAAAATTACATGAAGTTACATTATTACCATCTACTAAAACAAACTTGTACTCAAATTGTCCAACACTATAAATTGAGACCGTTAAGCATAACTGGACCTGTATTTATGATAGCAGTATGGGAAAATGCTCAGATTACTTAAATGGATATACAACAAATCTCTCTTTACTCTTTGATCATTCGCTACAGCACAGATTCAAATGCTAAATTAACCACATCATCAAGAGTGACTGATCCTTTCTTAATTCCAAGCATCTTTGGAAATGTATAACATGTTTCTAAAGCAGACTTATATGGATAGAAAGCATTCCCATCTGCTGGAAAAGATTGTATACATTCCAAAGAAAGGAAAATCCATTCACGATGGGGAATGGGATGATGTGCGGAAAAGCATGTGAATTAATTACACATTCATAATGCTATTCCACCCATTTGGGCTGCAGTTTTTATTGCTATAAAAGTCAAAAATCATTTATGTTTTAAGGAAGTGAATCAGCATGAGAATAAGTTTCTACATCACAAGGAACTTAAATTAATGTTTCAGACCAAAAAAAAAAAAGGCTTCTGTTTACTTTTTTATAAATGTCTTTCTTCCACATACATCAATAAAATATAATAAAGTAAAATACATAATGCAAATCTTGTGACTGATAAGTTAAATAGAAGGTGTATAAACGTCAGTGAGTCTTTCTTCTTCCGGCCATAGACTGATATGTTGTTCTGCCCAGCAACTATAAAGATAGATTGACCCCTGGAGCTTGATGGGTGGTGAAGAAGGATTCTGCGTACAGAGAGTGTGTGAGTCAGTTGCGTCACAGCATCGCAAATGTGCCCTGACATCCAACAAGGCTGTGCCATAATTCAGATGACACTGTGGGTGATTGGCGCGCTGGTATCGATTTAAAAACCAGCCGCTCTAAAATTAGAGTCCCCTCACATCTCTGACAGGGACACAGGCACAATCAGCAGGACATTCTGGACCCTGGACTCCGACTGTGGCCTAGTTGAGTGGAAGGAGGGCCGGCCATCATAACCGAAACATTCCAAAGCACATTCCTCACAAAGCCTCACCCTTAATTTCATTAGACTGTGAGGAATGTCTAAGCACACAGGAGGTCTTCATTCTTCCCCCACAGAAAGAAAGAGAGAGGAAAGCGGAAATGAAAAACACAAGAGGTCTTGCATGAGGTCTATTGGTCAAGGCACCTGTATACATGCACAAGGTAAAAAAACAAAACACATATATATTTCATATGCTCTCATGAGTTCACAAATACATGCCACTTGTTCACAAAATGCCTACTGTATAAGGCAGAATACTAAAGTTGCCACTATATATATGATTATATATATATATAATGATTAATTGCAATTAACTGCATCAAAATATTTTTTTTTTGTCAACATAACACGTGTGTGTAGTGTGTATATTTATTATGAATATATAAATGCACACAAACAGTATATATGAATTATGTAAATACAAAATATTTACATATATTCTATATAAATATATTTAATAAACAGCACATTTTTAAAAATATATACATGCCTTTATATATACGTAAAAAATAGTATACACAGATATATGCACACAAAACCTTTTATTTCAGATGTAATTAATCACAGTATGGTGTGAAAAAAAACTCTAACATTGAAGATAAATCTCTCTCATGCTATTAAAGGATGAAGCTTTTGTTATCAGTGCTATTATTATCGTTATGACTGTTTTCACCATTAATTCTTTATACTATTATGCCTGTGGTACTTCTTTACACACACACACACACACATACACCCATGCATTCAAATCATCTTGTGTCATGTATGTTTTGTTGACCATGGTTGTTTTGTATCTGATTTGTCACTTGTAAATTGTATATGTTCTTGTAAAGTGCTTTATTATCTCAAGTCACTCAGCAGTACAAGTTGCAGATTCAATACAAGGTGATATTTAAAACCGACACATGACTTTGCATCTTGCCTATTACAAATATTCTAAAAACATAGCACTTGAGTTAAAATAAATCCAACTTCTTAAAAAAGCATATCAATAAAATGTCTTTTTTTTTTACCATTACCCTGCCTGCATCTTGAGTATTTCAATATAAAAAAATGCCTCCAGAGTGAATGGCCTGTAAAGCATTTTTTTAAACACACAATTTCACAGGCATATAAGCATGTGCAGTTATCCCACATAGCAGAGCTGGATATTTATGAATTGAATAAATTACGGATTAATCTATAGTGAGGCAACACATGAAAAGAAAGCACATGAACACCTGGCTTTCAGCGTACATATGTTTCTCAGCATGCATACACACATACATACACGTGTGAGTGGGATTAAAGGGTCACTGAAGTGCTCTGGTGTGTGTTTGGACGAGCCGGTGGGCTCTCAGATGATCAATGGAATCGTGGATTCATAAGCAGCTGGTCAGAGAGGATGAGCTTTAATCACCAACATTAATTAGCCTCTCCTTTCATCTTGGCCTGCTGGGCACTGGAACAACACTTTATCTTTTGCGCTCTCCTTTTATCATCTCTGGTTATTTCTCTCCTTCGGATCCTCACAACTCTTTTGCAAGATGTTTTCTTCAACTCTCTTATTCGATCCAGCTGCTGGTGTCACGATACACTTCATTCCTGATAAGGGTGTAGGCTCAGATATTCTATTACCGGGGTGGTAGGGTGTCTTTTTTTCTATTTTGAGATTTTGCACACATCTCAGAAAAACCTCCCTAATACGGTACAATACAGCATCTGGGAATGATTACAAATGGTTCACTATAACAAAAACTATGTAATCTCAGACACAGATCCACTTCATGTTGGGATAAAACTGATGAATTTACTCCAAAATAAGTTGGAACGGACAATTTCTACGAGATATAAAGGCTGGTACAAACGTCACTAGGAGAGGGGGGGAAGCAAATCAGACATTTACTGATTAACTGCACAGTACAAGAGCCAGACAGCTACATAAATCTACACCCCTTCTCCTTTCCAACAGCAATCAATTCACTCCAATGGTAGCTGTTAAATATAATAAACAAAAGCTGTACGTTTTACTGATGGCAGACCTGAATCAAAAAGAGAAAAAAATTGGTGTATACTTTCTAGACACACACACACACACACACACACAAAATAATAATAATAAAATAATCACAGAAGATGATCCTGGTGAGAAATGAGAGAAAGACCCCTGCATTATCTGAGATACAGTCTCTCTAGTGTACACTTAATCCCTCAGAACATCCGAAGCAAACACTCATTCCTGAGGCATTAGCTGAGAGGAAGTCATGAGTGCTGTTGGAAGATACCTGTTTGAGTGAGATAAATTATATAGCATGTAGTATTTCCATTCGGAGAATGACTATTTTTGTGGACCGCTTCATACACTTTGGAACTAGTCCACTCCAACAGAGCAAACACTTTTGGGTTTTTTTCCCTGCTTTTGTAACGCTGACTAGCAATAATAACGCATCAACTGTGAGGTTTACTTATTTACATCCGGGTGCAGATGGATGCCAGGGAAGCTGTTTCATTAAGTGAAGAAATCATATTCACTGCTAAAGTAATCTCACTAAAAGCTTGACAACATAACTACAACTATATACACACACATCACCCTGCAGTTTGGTGAAATACTGAGGTTGTTTCTTTCGTATATCATAATTAATGAGCCTCTACTTCAGTATTTTGAAGCACCTTGGAAAACTGCAGCACATAAAGCTCAAGGTCACTTACTCAGAAATGTACAGTTTGAATGGTTGCTACATAAATCCACATGAAATGGCTTTAAAAGATTGTCTTTTCAGAATGGAAAAATACAAGGACTTACTCTACATTTTATGATTCGCTATAACTACATTTCTACATTACACTATAAATATATCTCTCATTTCCCTCTCTTCATACTCTACAAGCAAGTCTATGTGTGAGATGGAAAAGAAGGGGTGGAAGTGTATGTATACAGAGAGAACAATCTCCACTGTAACATCAATTGAGTTAATGAAATCATCTTGCAAGTTCTCTGCTAGGGCAAGCTCAGTTTTGATGTCCACCCGAGCTTCATTAATGTCACTGGACGTCTTCTCCCCTACATGTCCCCCCATCAGGGAACTAGTGCACTTTCGCACTGATTTAAAGCACTGTGCTCCACACAGCATGGTAGGCCTAATCAAATTAACGGGCTCTTCTTTATTGAGTGTTGCTCTCAAGGCAACCCCAAACAGATCAAAAGACATCATTGCTCTCAAACACAGCACTGAGGCACAGTGGATTGGAGGAATGTGTTTTAGCTCACAGTTGTATGATTTGAGAGTATGCTGTGTGCAGTTTGGTCTCAACAGTTGATAGAGTGTTGATAGAGAACGTGGTAAAACTCTGCCCTCTGCTGGAAACTATCGAATATACAGCCAATTTAAGCATTGTGTCCACAAAAGCATTGCATTTAGTCTGACTATATATACATTATTTTGTGGCATTTATATTCTAACGTTTAACATTTGACAAACGTGTAAGGAAAATATTACATCAAGCAAATCAGATGAATCACACGAATGGAACGGCAACGAAATATATAATATATAATGAGTTTATGTAAAAAAAAATTTTTTAATCTACAATTTTTAGTGTGTAAAAGATGGAAAGATGTTGTTTGAAGGGACAGTTCGCAAAAAAATGAAAATTCTGTTATTATTTCCTCATCCTCACGTCATTCTAAACCTGTATGAGTTTTTATTCCTGTGAAAAACAAGAGATGATATTTTGAAAAATTCTGTAATGGAACAGTTTACGTTTCATTGACTACAATAGATTTTTATTTTGTCCATATAATGGAAGTCAATGAGAACTGGAACCAAATTCTTGAAAATATCTTCTTTTGTTTTACACAGAAAAAAGAAAGTCATACAGGTTTGGAATGACATAAGGGTGAATACATGATTATATATATATATATATTATATATATATTTATTTTTGGGTGAACTATTCTTTTAATTCATGAAGCTGTAACCTTTCATCTTCCATCATAATCTACCATCAAGTCATTTATGTAAATATGACATGAGTAATTCTGCAAGCATTTACTCACAAACATAATTTTAACCCTCATTTGACTCTTAATGTTGGGTTAATTTAGAATTCAGGTCAATTCTAATACTCCAAGAATGATCAAAACATTAATTCTGTGAGAGTGCATTTAATATTTAAAAATGCATCCATTTTCTGCCCAAAAAAGAGAAGCAAAAATACTGCTTTCTTCTTAAAGCAAAAGCACTACATTCAGTCTAAATCCAACTCAAATAAATCATGACAGACTCTTTGAACTTAAATGATCTGAGCATCGATTAAGCGATTCATCAAACCTAAGGGCTATAAATCTGACCAATAGTAAGTGAAGCGGAAATGGCACAGCATCGAATGACCTGTGACCTTCAAAGTGACAGCATATTTTTCCACATAATTGCTTTAGCTCACGCTTAAGGGAACAGTCAATATCTGCTTGACTTTATATGGCTTAGAAGAGCGGTCTCTCTTCATCTGTTTTATTTTGTGTTCCTTTGTTGAAATCTCCTCCTACACCTTTTTCTGTGTCTAACTCGCTCCCTCTCTCTCTCTCTCTCTCTCTCACACACAGACACACACAGAAGAATACAATGACGAGTTCTGGCAGAAGATCACACGACAGCGGCCAGTGTATTTACTGACTGAAGTAGCTCCAGACAGCAGCCCACTGGTCAGCTCAGCTCAGCCTCTTTAAAAGGTTTCCATTAGACCCCATCACTTCCTTTAAACTCCTCCAGAGCATTCTGTCAGAAAGGGACCTTAGACAAACCCTTTCCTTATTTAATGGAATTTGGCCGAGGAGGCATGAAGGCAATGCAGGGAGCATCCCGCCACAGGTAGAGGACAGAAATAGCAGCTCTCATCCTAATGGGGCACAGCAGAGGGGATGGACCATGATGAATCAAGCCCGAGGGTGCAGGGCAGCGCTGGGTACAAAACACACAGCTCCAGACAGACAAAAAACACTGTTTGATCATGAACACTAATACCAACGGAGCACATACAGTACTGCATGAACAACACCCACACGGTTAATAGATGATGCTGCAAGAAAGTGATCTGTGCTACTTTTACGTTTCTAAGTGAAAATGATTCATACTGATGTTTATAAAAACCAGTGACAGAAATAGAATACATGCCAAATGATCTTCCCTAATTAGGTCACTTTTCTCAAGTATCATTACCCTCTCTCATGCTGTGGTCAGCTCTCATGAGCATGAAACCAGAAACCCCATGCTTCTGGAAATCAAAACAAACCTCGGGTACATTTAAGTAACACAACAAATTAATGTTTTAATGAGTTTATAGCACTTCGCTTTCTTTAGAATAATAATTCATGGGACAAATTAAGAAAGAAAGAAAGTTAAGATTGTCCTCATTTTCTTTTTTTTTTGCAAAGAAGCTAAAGCACCCAATTATTTTTATTCCCTAGTTCTCATTACCATAATGCAAAAAAATTGCGATCCTATAAACATTTTCTCTGTTACAGTAACGAGAGAAATATATATTCAGACAATAAAGTACAGAGAATTTGACTGGGAAATGTTCCTGATTGTCAATAAAATAATGTCACAATACAAAAAATATTATGGATCATAAATATTAAATATTAATGATCATAAAATAAGCTTAATTTTAGGGTTATTACATTTAACTAAAACTTTACCCATGAAACACATTTTCATTAGCTTTAAAAAAAAAAATCGCTGAAATATTATTATTTCAAAAAATAAAAATAATAAATAATTAACTAATTTTTTATAGCTTTTTCATATGGTTTTGTACAGTTGAAATAATCAAATATCTATAACCAATAATAATAATAACAATTCATAATCTATATAAAAAAAATGTAAATATAAAAATATAATCAAGTTTAAAAAATAAAATAAATATCATATAAATATTACATTCCTTGAATTTATTTATTTATCTTTTGAGTTAAAATATGATCTGGATATCCATATTTAAATTCAAGGAGGAAAAATAATAACGAGCAAAGATTTTTGTCATAATGCTGAGGAAAGTCAAACAAATAAATAAATAAACACAATAAAACAACAAACCTCAAAATATTTGCTACATCTACAGTTCACATTTCATTCACCTGCATGGTTGCTTTTTTTAAATCTCAGAACAGTCATCCTCTCCTGGGGTCAGATATCACCCACACCAGTGGAGGTGTAAAGAGCTCCAAGGTGAAATGAATTTGTGAAGGTAAGTGAAGCAGAATGCTTATTTTTGCTATTTCCTGTAAATAAGACACGCAGCATCCCAGCCCAAAGCTGCTCAACATGATTTTCGTCCTCTTACTGTAGAACAGCCTTTCTCAGAATTAAACAGCTCAGTTTAATTCAGGAACAGAGCAGAGCTTATATGAATACACATGTACGCCTAAAGACATCCCCGTCTTCAGTTCAAAGCCGGGTGAATGGGAAAGATCTGATCTTGTATAAACAGTGTGTTTGCCCTCTCTCTCTCTCTCTTTTACATCCCATATCATTTTTACCCACCAACCCCCTTTACTCTCTCGTTCTCGAATGCTCCCTCCATTAAATAAAGAATTTCCCAAGAATCATTCTTCTTCTCCCCCCTCTGCTATCGGCCAACTGTGTTTCCATAGCAACAGACTAAAAGACTTGAATCCTCCAGCTCACACGAGAATCAGTGGTGGCAGGCGCATTTCAGGGGCGACTGAACCTGTTGGTGTTTGATGTTGCAATGGTGCAGCAAATGCAAGTAAAACTAAACCAATGGGCGCGTGTTACCATAATACATCCTAAACGCTGTGTGCATAACGCAACATAATGATATAATACATCATTCTGATAAATGAAACACCAGGGTGAAATTGACAAAGTGGCCTTGCTGCTGCTTTCAAAGCATCCTGCAAATGGCTAAATGCGCTTCATCTACATTAATAAGATGAGCAGCATTTACTTCGAAAACACACGCTGCGCATAAAGATAATCATAGCAATGCAAACTGATGATTTCGACAATCTATAATGACAGAAATCAATACACGAGTATAGCAGGCACACACAAATACACACTATATGACATAGGTACATGTCTAATCCACTCTGAGCGACCTGCTTGCGCTCATACAGCTCATCGTAAATCAAAATTCCATCAATTTCCTCTGAGCTTTGATTTCTCCTCTGACCTTCTGTAAAATGTATGACGGTTTGGAGCAATGGAACATCCTCAAGCATGTTTCTAAGCTTCGTTGTAAACACTCAAATCCCAATAAATGATCACCAGCTCCACATATAATAAGTCCTAAGGAAACAAAGGCTTTTAATAAAAGCATGCAGCTACATCCCAAAAGCACAGCATGTTCTACAGAACAAGAGAAGTGCATTCAATATCCAGTCTTGTTATTCCCCGGCGTAAACAACAGTGTTTGGGCTAAAAGGGGTTTAAGCTCAAATATAGTTTTAGACTACGATAGGCAGCGTGTCTCGGATCCATCTGATGTTTGTGCAACGTTGTGAATGTTTGTGTTTAGTAGCATTTAAGGTTAGTTCTGGAGGCAGACAGGGGTGTAGAAGCAGGTGGTTGAGGGGGAGGGGTGATATCTGGCAGAACAACAGCTCACAATGACCGCGTTCCTCCCAGAGAGCAACATCTGACCAGACACAGCAGATATCACCTGTAACATATGCCTAGCTAAAATGTATTAGAAGCTGATCTGGTGTGCTGGGATGATGCTGTATGTTTTCTTGCTTGTTTACTTGTTGTGCTAATTGCTTTACAGCCAGTGCAATCCAAGGCATCTGTGTGTAAGAGCTTTTGTTCTATTTTTATTGATTTTTGGTTCTGAAGAGGAAATTGGACAAATTTATTGAGATATTAAATAGATGCCTGCCCCCAGACACTGAATGAGCGGTTTGTATGCTGCGCCAGCGAGGTCCTAATTCACTGCTGGGAGTCTTTCATAACCAAATCAGCCATCAGACTAAATCAAGCACATTGGATGAAGAATGAACGTTGGGAGATTTCAAAATATTCAGCACAGATTTGAATTTGACGGGAATATGACTTTCCAGCTGTTGACAGTAAGAAAAATTAAATAATAAAGAATACATTTTAGGCTATTCTTTTTCAGTTAGACTTTGTTTTGCTAATATAAAATTAATTAAACAAAGCAAAAGTAATGTCTCTTAGAGCAACACACTGTTTAATTTCTGGTCTAATCAGTGATTACAAACAAATTGACTCAGTGATGATTTATTCATTCACTTGTAAATGAAGATTATGGTATAACGAAGATGTTATTTATTATGTTATCATGTTTGTATTGTGTTTTATTGTGTTAGTTAGCTGTTTGGTTGAGATTAATTGCAAAATTGCACAACAAATATGTCCCAAAATGTACACAAAAATGTAAACAAAGTAGCTTGTCTGAATCATAGACTGTAAAAAAGATAGAGGAGGCGACTCCATTTCCTTTCAATATAGAAAGTGAAGCCAAAACATGCTCAGTATGGCCGCTGACATCTTGCGACAATGATGTCATTTGGAGCCAGAGTCTGCACAGTAGAGATCGTGAGGTGCCCAAACCTGCAGTCCTGCCCAAACTCTTGCAGACCCAATCACAAGCTCACAATCATGACCCGTTTTTATGGAATCAAATAACTAGATTAAAGCAAACTTGTTAGAAAAAAAGACACTTGAACATACATCAGCATGACCTAAAATGACCAAAACCATCTTTGTAAAAAAATTATTTGAAGTGTAATTTGATAACTTAGTTTGTCACATGCGTACCAATAGATTACATGGAGAGGGCAGGGTTTATGACCTATACTGCAGCCAATCAACTTGGGGTGGTCCACTTGGTCTGAATACACATATTCATAAAACAATAGGCTGAAACTATAGATTCTGAGTGCGCCTTCGGAAGACACTTTTATATCCCAGTAGGCCACAGGATTTGTGAATAAGCAGTGAAGCAACCAAACTGACTCTCTTAAGTCACGACAATGATAACATGAGAAATGTACGGACAGTTCATACTACACTCATTCATATAGACAATCTAAGTTATAAATGGTCACTAAGTTATTGCTTATTCAAAAGAAGTATCTACTCAGGCAACCCAGCCGAAGACGAGCCAGTTTACGCTGCAGGAGAGTTTGAAGAGGAGAGAAAAAATGCCCTGTGACAGCAGTGAGGCGCAGGACATTACAGCCAAGATAGCACAAATTAGACTTTTTTTATATTTACTGTTGCACTAAAGTCCAAAAGTGAAGAATTTATGTTATTAAATTTAAAATTCAAGTTGTTGAATGTTAAAATAAGGTGAAAAATAATGAACATCTTGTATCTGTTTCTTCACTCTTCTTTATTCTTTCTTTATGTATTATAGAAGTATCGGATCAGGTTTCGGTATTGGTAGATAATCAAAATCAAATGACTCAGCCTCAAAAATCTGATCGGGACATCCTTAATAAAAACAGTGTCTATTCATGTAAATGTGTAGGAAAACATGATTAAGTACATAATGCTTCCTGCAAACTTCAAAACAGTTATTAAAAATGAATGAAACAAAAGCATCCAGTCAAAAGCATCCAGTCATGAAACCTGGGAGAAAAAACTAGCTGATACCAGTTGACAAAAGCCAGAGGAGAGCAGATCAACGATTCATCCTCTCATATCTCTCAGTGCGCATCCCAACCCGATCTCTTCCTCAGCCACAGTAGGCTGTTCTAAATTATTGATCCGTGTTCTTTTGTCCCACATAATTTAGAAGCTATTTTGCATTTAAAGACAGATGAAGGAGTCGGCGGTTTGCTCTGAATAATTAATCATGGCCTCTGTTTAACAGTCCAGAGTTCTGGATCTCTCCTCAGAGAGCATTTTTTTTTCTTTCCTGAAAAAGCTGCTGTAATGGAACAAAAACTGGTGTGTAATGATGCCAGGCATTTCTTGTTTATGGAAATTTTTGCATATAGCTTCCATCCACTTAGAATTCTGCAGTCAAAACATCCAGCTCCCCCTTGACATGAGGATGGTGATGTGCTGATCCCAACTGGAGGCTGTCTTTGGAAGTGATACATGATTGATGCCACAGTTAGGCTCTGTGAGTCAGCTGAGACAGACACTACTACCCATACATTCAAATATTCCTCTTTTACTTTTATATTATTTCTCCTTCTCTCTCTTACACATGCAGTCCGTTTCTTTCCCACACACATCATCTGTCTTAGCTTCTCACATTTTTTCATCTTCTTCAATTCTCTGATGACCATTTGTAGTTTTATTACCTTTACACATCACTGTCAAATTAGCTTGGCACACACATCTCTAGTCCTACAAAAGGGAATTTCCCTCTTCTCCATTAAGCTCAGGCTAAAAGCCAAGATTCCCCACACAAAAAAAGGGATTAGCTTGCTAGTTAGAAATACTCTTTTTGTCTTGAGGGAATACTACAAAGTAAACCATCAGGGGTGGATAAAGCAGAATAGGAAGAGATTTGGCCATCAACAGAAGCTAATCAGCTGTTCCCAAATGAACCTGCGAGGATCTGCCAATATAAATTGAATTACAGCACTGATCAAAAGTTTGGGGTCTTCGGTGTTACATAATCCAGAAGAAACCATTCCAAAATAGTGTTTTTAATATTACTATAAATATTGAAAATTGTTATGCTGCTTTATATTTTGTACATTTTAGTAATTTTAGCAGATGCTTTTATTCAAAGCAACTTACAAATGAGGACAGTGGAAGCAGTCAAAATCAACAAAAGAGCAATGATATGCAAGTGCTATACGTCTCAGTTAAAGGGTTAGTTGACCCAAAAATTAAAATTCAGCCATTAATTACTCACCCTCATGTCGTTTCAAACCCAGAGGACCTTTGTTCATCTTCGGAACACAAATTAAGATATTTTTTGATATCTTATCTAAGAAAACAAAAATACCATATGATCACATGATACCTTTTTTCTGTTGTGACTTGTGTCTTCCGGCATTTTAGAGAGTATCACTACGTATGTGTACGCTTTCCCCTAGTGGTAAACAACCGCAGACTGCGTACATGCATGCGTTTTCCCCCTGATGTACACAAGGCTGATTACGTCAAATGCGTTAAAGCTTGCGTATGCATTGCATTGAGATACTCTCTAAAATTGCGGAAGAGGTAAGTTAGGGGAGAAAAAAGGTATGCTGCTGCTGACATGCTATTTTTGTTTTCTTTCTGCAAAAAAAGTATTCTTGTAGCGTTGCAAACCTGAAGTTGATCCACTGATGTCACATGGACTGTTTTACCTATGTTTCTGGATCCGGGATCATTTCAGTTGTATTGCTGTCTATGGAGGAACAGATGGCTCTCTTATTTCATCAAAAATATCTTAATTTGAGTTCTGAAGATGAACAAAGGTCTTCTGGGTTTGGAACAACATGAGGGTGAATAATTAATGAACTAACCCTTTAATGCAGTACATATAGCAAGGTTCTTTTTAATGATATAATAAATAAAAAAAACTGACAGAATATAAAAAGAATAGGGCAAGCTTGAGCTAGATATCTTTTTACCCTTTTGTTAATTGTATAATAAAAAAAAGAAATAGATAGAACTCAAAAGAACAGAGAAGCTAGTGTTAGAATAAAAACCATAATGCATTTTTCAGTCGTCTTTGATCATCAGAAAGTTTAAAAAGAACGTCTAGGTTACTAAACGTAACCCACGTTCCCTGAAGGAGGGAACGGAGGCGTTACATATGGGAACTCGCCAGAGAGACCTATTTGCCTTTGAGCTTTTACTAAAGGCCAATGAATATTGGCGTGCA
>JAUCMU010000125.1:12644806-12660887 GCA_032275025.1 Enteromius treurensis | reverse complement strand
TCATTATTAATCTTTTAGCTCTGGTTTAACAAATCTTAATTTTCTTAGTTTGAACAGCAGCTACGCTAATTTTGTTCTGTTTCTACCTTGGGATTGTCATCCAGTGGTAACTAGGAATTAACAAGCGCCAGCCTGGATCAAGAACACTTAAGAAGAGACGATGCCAACCCCACAGAGGACTTCAGATGATGCCAACCCTGCATTTATATAACAATGACCAGTTTTTCAGTTCATGACCCTCTTAAAGCTTCATAGTCGTTAAAAAACCCCTGATTGACTACAATAAGAGACGGTGGGCAGTTTCTACTGTTTCTGAAAGGTGTTTTAGCGAGGTCGTCCGCAGGGCCTCCTCCGAGTGCTTTCTGTTCATTTATATTGTTTGATATCCTCTCTGTCAATAATCCAGTACATTTATCCAGTCTTTATTAAAGCTAAATTGTCCTCTCCACTTTCATACTTTTGTTTATGAGTCTATCATTGAGCGAGTGCCGGGTAATTTCAGACTCCGTCACAAAACGCATTTCATTCCGCCGCTGATGTCAGGGAAGATGGAGCACTGCGCAATGTATCATCGCAGGGCTTGGACGATGCCCAATGAGGGGATGCCAACTCTGACAATTCAATTAAATCATCCAGCGGCCACACCGTGCCCAGCTGACCCGCTTGTCCGCACTGAGACTGCCATAAAATGATGGTGTCATTTGCCTGAATGTTAGAGAGTTAAAATCCATTTAGGCAGCTCCAGCAGCTATTCATCAGACTAACTAGAAAGGTACTAATAGAAGGCAGTGAACTGAGAAGAAATCCATATGTACTATGAAATAAGACACATGGTATGATGTACTCATTTAATTTTTACTAGAAAGAACGGACTGTTCTTTTTGGAAGCGCATTTCTTCGTGGCACTGGAGCGTGTGCAGTATAGCTTAATTGTGAAATGAGGTGCTTTTCTGCTAATTGTCCTAGCAGAGAGGGACTTGCCTCAAGTCCTAAATTACCAGTGTTTCTGACTTCATTAGCAAATTGTTCTACTGTTGCTGGAGGCAGAATGACGATGCCTAATGTTGTGCCCAGGTGCACTTCTCACCATTGTAAAGGTTGTTTGTTTTACTTACAACGTTTGTTTTGCTAAACAAATAATTTCAAATTAAGCTATTTTGTTACATGAGTTTTTCATGTTAATTGGACAGTTTTTTTCTCAAATACATTGATATGTCCGTAGTTGACAGCATGGGACGGTCTTTCTGAGTGAGTCCCTGAATGATTCATTCAAACCATTCCTTTAAAATGCAAAAATTATTTGTTCACGAAAAAATAACTGTCTTTATGACTGATTTATTGAAACAAAACTGTTTGTTATGAAACAAACTGCCCATAGTTATTATTTAGTGAACAAACTGACAAAAGGCAATTGACTATGCATGCCACTGCTAAAAAAAAAAAAAAGTACATACATACCAGTTAAAGCTTAACATTTTAGTATTTTACATTAAACAACAACAATTTATTAATAAGTTCCGAAAGTTTTAGTCATTTAAAGGTGGATCGTATCAATATTTCTTTGTCGCATTATGTAATATTCACTTATAAAATCTCACTTAAGAACTCCATGCACTGCGCTGCACTTGAAGTTAAGTTGGCTAAATGCAAAAACAATTGTTTATTGTCTGTTTTACAGCAGGGGAAAGGTTTTATTCTATGCATTGAACAGTAAGAGTTTCCCAATTTTTAATGCTTGTGTTATATTTAGGTATATTTTAATTCCATATAAAACATATGGTATTAGATAACAGTATCGAACATTTGAAGAATTTATTTCCATCTTTTAGGCCAGACTTTCTGGCAGCATGCATATCAAACGTGGTCCAAAAAAGCTATATCTTTCAGAATGGGCCCTAAATTGCACTTTCAAATAAAGTATGGGAATCACATTCTCCAGGCTCACATCAGAGAGCTCTACTGTTTTTTTAGCCTTCTAAGAGGCAACCATTATAACTGTCACTTCTCATGATGCATAAAGGACTCTGAGCCGATTGGATGACCTTGGCAGAACTAATTTGCATAACCCTCAGCACCCCACCGCCCTGCCAGTGTGCCATTCTCAGTTAAGGCATGAAAATGTAGCTTGCATTCTAAAAAAAAAAAAACCTCACACTTTCCCTCTCAGAAATACAAACATAACCAGATGCAGGCAGCATTAACCATTTTCTAAAGAGCTTCAGATATTATGAGATCTGCAGTCTATACTTTGCAGAGTGCTCACTGATGCTGATCTTATGCGGTGAATACATACTTTATTGATCTTTAAAAGTAGAAGAGATGGCGCGACGTAATTATTTGAGTATTGTCTATGTTGCCGCATAGCTTTATGCAAGCTAATTAATGTGTTTGTGACTGCAGACAGAGAAAGAGAGGAAGACAGACAGATAATTGCATTTGCAATTACCAAAACATTAAATATGAAGCTTTTTGAAAACAGAAAAATGAATGTAAGCATAAGGTCTATAGGCGTTCAAATTAAACCTGTTCATCTCTGCTGAGATCAATGTTAATAAATCAAAACGTATGATACATTTTTAGTTTGTGGTGTATTCCTAGCATCAACTGATAAAAATCTGTATTTCTCATGGGTTGTGTTCTTAACTTTCACATAAATCTCACATTTACAGAGGATGTCTGACTTTTCTGTGATTAGGTGTGATAGTCCGTTCTTTAAAGTAATTGCAGTGGCTTTTTAATTAGATTTTCAATCTTGGTCCAATCACATCCTTGCATTCCAACAATAGAGATTTACATTTAAATTGACATTTTATCATGAGAGCCTGGCAGAGGTGCTTTAGTACAAAAGAATACGTTTCATTCTCTCAGGCTTTAAGTGAGAACTTTTCTGCAATCTGATACCCGAGCAGCAAGGGTTTAGGAGATTTTAAAGGGATTTAACATTTTATGTACCTTTAAATCCATTTTGTTAAGTGTGCTTTCAGTTGCTAGGCATCTAAATCTGCATTCATAAGAGCTTATATCATATAAATTGGGTTGAGTATGAGATAAGCAAATCAGACGGTATTGCATAGCATCCTACAAATGCTACTTGCTAAAATAAAAATTATTGGGCCAGTCATATCAAAGAAAGCCGTAATTTAATGTGCACTGTGAAAATATATTTTAACAGCGAAAAAGTTTAAGGTGAAATGTAAGTTAACTAATATTTGACAGTTGTTTAATGTCAGCAATGTAGGCAGTAACAATAAGTAGTCCAGTAAATGTGTGTAGTTAAACATAAAAAAAAGTGTTTATTTGAAATATGCTGATTGTTAGTTCAGATTCATAACTAAGTGTCTTTATTTGCTTTAAATGCTTAATTTCTTAAAATAAAAAGAACATTACATTTGTGATGGTCACCCTAACACACACACACACACACACACACACACAAGCAAACCATGTTCAAGACATAGTTGCGGCCTTGGATTTAATTGGTCTCAAAAGTACACAAAACCTTTTAAACCCAACAAAACAGTCCAGCTTAATTGTACTAAGAACCCCCCCAGCGGATATGGTTTAGAGCAGTATAGCAGAGACCGATTTCAAATGATTTTAAAATGGTTCCCATGACATACACTCAAGGCATTGCTGTGTGGATCAATAGAAATCAACGACAACCATTTGAAAGCCTGAACCTTGCAAAGATCGCTTTAGAGGAGTGCTACAGAATTATTGGAAAAATGAGGAGTGCAAAGGCTCAGAATCATATACGAGGGCTCTTAAATACACAGCAGCACCTCACTTAGAGATGACCCAGACGGCTGCAACTCAGCCTCAATCTCTCAGTCAATGACCTTGACGTCTCAGCCAAAGAGAGTCTTTGATATCCAAAAAAAAACTTTAAAAAAAGAAAAAAAAAGAACAGATGTGAGAGCAGTGGCCTGCTGTGACCGGCAGGCAGGAGGCAGCATCAGCCAATCAGATGTAAGGACACACTGATATGGACACGCGAGTGGTTGAGTTAATGAATATTCACACGTCTAAATCAAAAGCTGCAATATGACTGGTCAGTTACAGTGCAATGCATCAAATAGAATATCAAACACATTCATTGATTTAATTCAGAAATCAATACGAAGATGACATTTCAGTTAAAAATCAAGCAATCATTTAACATGAGATTTAACTTCCATCCTCACTGTCATCTACAGCACACTGAAATGAGTGCAGAAGCCTTGTTCTGAAATTGAAAGGTTTTACCTGTGGGATTGCATCTGATTAAATGATTTTACATCAATTTTTGCAACCATTATTTGATGTTTTTTCATAGTTATGTATGTTAAAGTACCCCTGTTATGGGTTACAAATGGTTCATATTTTTTTGTAAAAAACAAAAAAAACGATATGCATATATTTATTTTTTTACCTTATTTGTTCTATGACTCCCAAACAAGTGATTCATTTTTCCAGCCCAATCTCACAGCAATTCATACTTATTTTACGAGATGGCTAATTTGTATGAATTCTTAAAGTTTTTGCTAAAATGTATGTATTTTATGAGTTGACAGTTTATATGAATTTGTATGAATGAGCTACACCTAACCCCATCCCTAAATCTACTACCCATTACTGGGGTTTTAGAAAAATTTTGCTAAATCGAATTCATACGAATTAAACACCTTACAAAATATGTATGAATTGAATTTTCCAAACCCCTCCAGTGATCAGTTGATAGTAATTTATAAAGTAAATGAGTTTTGGCGTTTTATACGGTGGCCGGGAGAGCTCAACGCGCTGCAACTTAAGAAAACACATGCAAACAGAAAAAAACAACAAAACATTAAGAAAACATCTTCATCAGTTTGACAACACAGGTGCTGCAAATTCTCAGAACGCAACCAAACACAGAAACACGCTGCAAATAGCATGGACCACAACAGAAACGTTTCAGGGGGACCGCTAAAAGTGACGAACTCTAGCTAACATAGCATTAAAAGAAAGTTTCACAGTTAAGTGTGTAATTCTTCAGATTAGTCTAATAACATACAAAAGACCGTATGATCAGATTGTTGAAATAATACAAAAAACTCACCTTTTAGTTCAGCAACAACATCTCTGCTCTGACCAAAAGCCACTGAACAAATAATCAGGTCCCAGATGGGTTCGTCACTTTTTGAGGTCCCCCTGAAATATTTCCGTTGTGGTCCGTGCTCTTTGCAGTGCGTTTCTGTGTTTGCATCGTGTTTCTGTGTTTGCAGCGCGTTTCTGTGTTTGCAGCGCGTTTCTGTGTTTGCATCTTGTTTCTGTGTTTGGTTGCGTTGAGAGAATTTGCAGAGCATGTGTAGTCAAACTGATGAAGATGTTTTCTTAATGTGTTGTCGTTTTTTTCTGTTTGCATGTGTTTTCTTAAGTTTGCAGTTCATTAAGCTCTCGGCCGCCAAAGCTATTTTACCCTGACCACTAATCTCTGAGACAATGACAATGTTGAGGACATGGAGAGCAATCAGTGTCAATCGGTGCTGAGATTTCTTCTCTGGTGCCTTCTAAAGTTTGTTGTTGTCAATTTTGACACTCTGAATCTTTTTTGCACACTTTAAAAGCAGGATTTCAGTCTGACACAAAATAAAATCTACTTTACTGTCCATTTTAGGTTTTTGTGATATCAGACTAACAGACCTCACATAATGTGACTGTAGCTCTCCTTCATCCAGAATGCACACTGTTACAGTATTTATAATTACGGTAACGCTTTATTTTACGGTTACAACTATTAGCTATTTATTAGTGATAATAAAGCACATATTAATGCCTTATTCTACATGACCTTATTCTATACCCAATACCTAAACTTCTTAGGGAAAATGTATAGTTAATAGTTAACAACTATTTTGAAAGTGCTACCAAAATGATTTTATAATTACTTGTCATTTCTTTGTAATTATAAGGGAAATACATTAGCAATTTCTGAGTGGAAAAGTGGGAATCGGAATACAATTTTTCACCACATTGCACACAGTCTAGAGCTTCATAGTTTAATATAAAGGGCGCTTGGGTTCAAACTCATTTGTTCCTTGAACAATAAATTCTTGCTTCTGAATCTGAAGTGACTTGAGGACTAGTAGATGTTAACTGAATCAAATTTAGGATTGCAGATTGTTGTTTCTTTTTTGTATCTACGACAATCATGTAATTATTAAAGACAAAAACATATTTTCTGGAAGTTGCAATTAAAAGCCACTTCTGCTCAACACTCAGTTTGGGGGTGTGATGCTTCTGGGTGAGTTCACGCATCATTAAGCAGGTGGAAGAACAATGGCTTGCAGGAGGCAACAGACAGACATCTGGGAGGGTGCAATACAACGGTCGCCTCCCACTGTCAACACATTCGGTTGCTGTGCTCATGGTATGAACAGGAACCAGCAGAAAGCCAATAACTACATGCAAGCTGCTTGGATGGATGCCTCCATCACGACAATACTGTAACATAATTCTGATGAAAACCCGCCCCCCCCTTATCAATGCACGTGACTGCTGTTCTGATGGGGAGGTGGTGGTACCAACACACGACACACCCTTGTGAATCTTTTAAGAAGACCACAAGTGACGAGATAAAATGTATATATCATATACAAATCAATGTATTTATTTTAAATATTTTAAATCTCTTGAACACTTTAATAAAACTGATTAGATACAATGAGGACAGCATGAAAAAAATGCATTCGCATCCCAAATTGAAGATATTATCTTCTTCTCCAGATTCACCTCACTTCCTCAAACATTCATTAAAGGATTTCATCTTTGCCCTGCATTCCACAACAGTTAAAATGTATCACCATTAAAATACTAAATAATATTGTGTTTGGATAACACACAACACATGGTTGAGTCTGAATTCTGAGGACCAGATGTGAGCAATCGCAATCCACTGGTTCGGGTGTCAGCAGGTGTTCGGATGGAACAGAAATGTTCTGATTTATCTCTTTGCATAACAAGCAAGTGCAATTCAAAATAAGTAAAAAATAGAGGGAGGTAAAGTATGTAATATTAACGCTATGCTAACTAGCTCCAACCTACACTCAACCAGCACACACAAATGTCATTAAGATTCGGAGGATGTGGATAATTTTGTTCTTTCATTTGGAAGAATGATGCAAATGCACTGACAGGTAATTGTTAAATGGATTTGAGTTGGCTGCACCCATGTGATTAATAAGCTGTCTGAGTGCATTCAGTGTGGAGGCACTGGAGAATGAAAAATAAAAAAGTAAAATGCAAAATATCATTACAACAATATTAAATTAATTTTTGTGATTGTTCATTATAACTAACTCAATTATTCAGGCTTAACAACATTAATTCTTGGTCCATATGTTAGCTTTTATTATACCAGGGAAGGACCAATTGAGTCTATCAGCAGTGTGCAAAGAGAGAGAGTTACAGCACAACAACAAATACAAAAATGTATTAAATAAATAATATTCAAACAGAAACAAAAGATCAGATATAAGAGATGAAAAAGGTGGGTTAAAGAGAAGAGCAAACACTCAAACAAAAGTAAGCCTTACAGCTCCAATTGTGCTGTCCAAGATTGAATGCAACAGTTTCTCCATTTATTCCTCTGTCCGTCTCTTTTTTCTTCCCTTTTTGTTTTTGACAAAACCTCGGCGCACGTCACACTTCACTCTCCTCCCATTCCACACTCGCTCACTTCTCAAACTGTTCAGTTTCTACTCACCACAGCTGTCTCTTCGGAGGGATGCAGTCGTCTTTGTTGGAGGCTGTCACTCCCATGGCCATCTGCATCACTGTTATGTATTTCTGGTACTTCATATTGTCCACCACTACCACCACGAAACCAACATAGGTGAGCTTGTGCGCGTCTATTCCCTGGCATCCGCCTGCGCCGGGTCCGCCTCGGTCACTTTCAGAGCGCCATTTCCAGTGCTGAGGGACTGACAAGGAAAATACTCCTCAAGAAGCGCGACAAAAGGTACCATGCCGCTAGGACCCATGTCTGTTGTGACTCTGTAATCTCATTAGTGCTCTGAATAGCCAGCTAATCCATTCACTGTTGGTCAGGAGCGGCACATTGTTTCTGCGCGCTCCTCGCGAAGCACTGTCTGTTCTGAAAACAATCAGAGAGAAACTCTGACAGAAGCCAGCGGCAAGTGACAGCGGCTGAGCGTTTGTGTGCGAGGTAGGAGAGAGGAAAAGTGTGCATGTATATACGCACAAAAAAGAGAGAGACAAGGGAGAGGGAGGGAGAAAGAGAGAGAGAGAAGCGCACATGCTCGGGAAGGGCAAGAGTGGGGGTGAGAAGCAAAGAGCGAGAGAGACAGACAGCGCGAGAGCGTCTCTCAGATGGCACGGAAATAGATTTCAGAGTATCTAAACATAATGTCAGATGATTTACAAAACAACTCGGTTCATCCAGCTCACAAAAACATCTCAATGCAAATCACATTAGAATTGAGCATTATGTGATTTGAGCTCTGTGACCGGTGTTTACTAATGGCAGAGGGGGATGGGAGATGTGTAGAAGGGGAGAGAAGGCACAATGAATTTTTTAATCCCCTGCACATGCACATAACCATCAGTAAATGAATTGGATATACACATTAAGTATTGCAACCATATGCATTGCATAGGGGGATGCAACAGTGCTATTTTAATCCATGCAAAGCATCATTCCGTCCCAAGCAACAAACCTAAACAAGAGTCATTACAAAGACTACCTGCTGACCTTCTTTTAGTCTCAATCTGCTTAAGTATCTCTCATCTGATACCGCAGAGGTCTAAAGGGCAGCCGTTGTTAGCCTGACCATTGGCTGACTTAACCAAGTTAGAAAGGTCACTTTGCCATTCGAAACAAGAACTTTATTAGTCATATGCTTTCTAGGTAATCAGGACATATAATAGTATCAATTATAAGATTTGCTAATTAAGCAACTTTTTGTCATTTAAAAGACATTTTTTACTTGGACCTGCATTTGAGTACTTTGTGTTAGATAGCAGTAACCGTTATTCCTCCTGTGTCCTGAAGGACATCCAGATCCTTAACCTTTAGCCCTCTCAAGCGCTAAATGAGATGGGGAATTGGGGGAGGGGGCTCTACACCTAAAAAGGCATGTGATTAAGAAATGGAAAGTGAATTGAGTGATTAGCCAGTCCATTGTAATTGTGTGGCGAGAGATTAATTGATTGTTATAATGGACCTCTTGGGTGTGCTGAACAACTACTTGTTGTGTTATCAAACAATAAAAGGAATTTTTCGTGAGTAATTGATCCTCTATGTGTTATATTATTGCAGGAAATACCTAACCACAAGCTATACAGAGCAAAATGAAATGCAACCAGGCAGTGGTTTTGAGAGCGCACCAGCGCCTCAGTCCCAAAGGAGAGCCCGTTAACCTTTTTGGGTTAAGCATGACTCAGAGAGATGCACTTCAGTGAGATCAAACACCAGGACAGTCACAGAAATATCCCTGAGATTATCTGGAGCCTCAGAGTAGCCCCATCAATGGGAATTTTTGTAGTTCTTTTATATCAAAGAAAATAAGCGCACTAATAACTTTGTCTTAACACATTTATTTTCTAATAGAGCTATTAATAGAGCTAATACAAGCGTTTACCACTAGAAATGATGTGCATCTAAGCAATTGAACTGAGCCTCACTAATGAATCATATTAAGTCATTCTAAATATAGCAACTACAATACTGTATGAGTCATGCTGAAAGAGGTGTTAAGTAAATCCGATACATATTTTATTTATACATAAGTTATTTAACAGGATTTATCTCACTCTCTCTCCAACTTAAAGGGATATTAATTTATAACATATGAATTTATGCATTTTTGCATAAAACACTTTTAAAACTGTTTCTAGCTTCAAAACAGCATGCTGTTCTAGGTGGGTGTCATAGGATGCCGGTGTAGCCTAAGCTCTGGTGAGAAGTGATGCACATGGCAGCACAGAGGAGAGAGCAAAATAAAACACTGCACACATATTAGAAAAAAGGATGCTTTAAACAAAACTTCTCACGAGACTAGCATATCCTCACTGGAACTGCGTCCTACGTCATCCGCTGGAATGCCACTCTCTCTTCAGTCAGTAGAAGCTAGAGGTTGGGTAAATGGGTACATTTTCATTATTTGGTGAACTATCCCTTTAAATTAAAAAATACAAAATGTTGAAACGGGAAATTCAATAACTAACTAAAAAAAAAATGTAAAAAAAGCAGCCGAAGCAAAACAAAAACCACTACAGGCATGTAAGAATCGCATGACCAAAAGGAAAATTTTTCTTGTTAGAACGTCCATCCTGGTCAGAGAGCATGAAGGTCAGATAGAAAGTGGCGTGTCAGCAACTTGCATGCCCTGAGGTCTCTAATAAAAGAAAATAGACTTTTCTGTCTCTTTTGTTTCGTCAATACTTGTTTGTCGACAGGTCCTTGGGACACTTCAAATCAAGGCTTAAAAATGACGAATTGGATAATAGCCATTTTTTTAATGAGCTACACAGATGTGTAAAACAATATGCATTTAAACAAACACTCTATCTGTTTAAAAACAGCGACACACAGAAACTCACAAGTGTTCAAAAGCCATCGCAGGACACACAAGTTTCATTTACTAAATTTAGAAACGAGGTCCTGAAAATGCATGTTATGCTCATCATCATCAGTTCAGTCTGTCTAATCCGTTTTAATTACAATGATAAACACTGCATTATTCATGTTGCACTGGCCTTTTTGCAATACATAATTTATATATGTTTAATAAATTCGAGCACAGAACTGACACTTGTGTCCCAGCCTATTATCATCTTTGCTAAAAGTGTGCGAGACTCTCTAAAGAACTACTAATACTTTATAATGCCATTTAAGAAAAGGTCAAACAATCTAAGTGACATCGTCTCATCCGGCATACCACATTTTTGGTGTTTCCTATCTCATTTACTCGTCACATTAAATGTGTTTTAATGTGTTTCAGGGCGGTCTCTCACCAGCGAGCAGGAGTCTGGGCAGCAGAAGTAGCCCAAGGTCAGGAGAGGCAGTTGGTACACTCACATTTGCACAACAGCAGACAGCCACAGCGGGTTTTCCTATTAAAACCTTACACCTTTCCGTCACAGGTGACAGTGAGGTGCTTCACTGAGAAGATGGCGACTGGCATGCTGAGCAGAGGACACACATTGATTAAAGCTGGCATTTAAAAACTACTTGTTGTAGTTTGTCTTCATTGAGAAACACCGGATGGGCTTAAGATGGAGATTTCCCCCGAGGACACGGCGCATCTGAACGTGTTGATTATCCTCGGCCATAAGTAACACCCTCAACTGGCCCGCGGACACAATTAATCACATGACCCACCGCGGCGAGATTAACTCTGAAGCCTTGGACTACAGCCTCTTTCATTCAATCACGGATGGAAATCTAACAAAGACGGCCAATAATATGAGCACACACAGAGACTAATGAGAAGATGAATGCTGCTACATAGGGAGAGAAAATCAAAGAAACAAATAAACAAACACATGCCCTTATTAGGCAGATTTGGGTGAAGTCAGGCAACAGAGACAGACTATGCCGTCCACCAGCTGCTAGTTGTCACACCAGTAACTGCAGTAAAGGACCACTGTAACTAAACCCTCACATAGCAACCCACTCATAATCGGCATGACAAAATGAAGCCTGGTCATCACCATCAACTGCTCCCTTGGGGCATGAAAACTGTGGACTGAGATATTTAATACTAACATGCATGAACATGATACATGCATACATAGAAGAAAAAAAATATACTTAAGCATGGGAATCTTTCCACAACTTTAGCTTTACTACGTGCCAGAAAATGAGCACGCCATTTTGACAGCTGGCACACTTGTAATATGAAATATGCACAAAGCCATCTAAAATGCATGTAAACGAGCTTCCATTGGAATACACCACTTCCTGTTCTTTCTCCTTTCGCCTTGGTTAATCTCCGACGCTACAGTTTCCCACGCATGAGCCGATACCTCCAGAGGCATCAGGAAGAGGTTAGATGAGGTCGAGATCCTCTAGTTTCTGTCATAGCCCTTCTAGTCAACTTTAAAAGAAGGTTGAGGGGGTCAGCGGATAACTGCTGTTAGAGCAGGCAGTGAACACACACTGAGGCTGATTACTGCAAAGAAATATTAGAAAATGTTAACTACTATTTGAATTGATATGCACAGTGCTGTCTGCTCATCACATACTGAGGGTGTGCTTTGGTATAAGGTAAAACAAATCACAGTTCACATAGTAACTTATTTATTTTAGACGGGAAAATAAAAATTTAAAAACATACAGATTTTTACTATTTTTAGAAACAAACAGGATTGAGAAGAATAAATGAGAAGAAACAAACTCAGTATTTTTCTCTTGTCAAACATTTATCTCTTATGCTCACCTTCATTTATTTGTTTAAATATGCAACAAACACTGTATAATTGTCACAAACACGCCACGCTCTGCCCCCACCCAATCACAGAGTTCACTCTATCTGATCACCGCCACCTGACAATCATCACCACACTCACAATCAAGAGCACTTCATAACCAGCCACCACACCACAGTCAGCGTCCGTTCTCGTTTTCACAAAGTTGGACTTATTCCCTTGCTCCCTGAACCTTACTATTGCTAAGATACTCACCTTGTACTTACCTTTGTGTCTCCATCGTCTCCAGGTCCCCAAGCCTCTGTGGTGTGTGGCTGTCTCCACGTGTCTCCTTTGTCTCTATGTTGCTCCATCATCTCCAAGTATCTGTTGAAACAAAATCTGTTAATATCCAGATTGCTTTCTTCCATTAACTTTCTAAGAACCAGATTACTCACTGGATTCCCCGTCTCCTCCCGTTGTCTCTTCACTGCCGTGTTTAAATAAATACTTATTATTACGTACCCTCCTTGTCATTATGGAAATGCACCTTTTACTTTGTACATATATATTTTTTTAAATACCTCTATTTAATTACATCTGTAATAAATTTATGTACTTACATTTATAATTACACTATTGACCCATCCTTTACACCTTAACCCACCCTTAACCTACCCATACCACCAAACCTGTCCCTAACCTTACCCGTATCTCACCTCAACAGCAACAAAAGTGATTTGCAATACAATAAACTGTGACCAAAAATCGGTAGTGTGTGTGCATTATATGCATATAAATAGGCTACGTGTGTGTGTGTATGTAAAGGGGAAATATAATAATTACAAGTCTAACAGTAAAACGTTAAGATCAGATTCTAAACATCAGTTGAAATATAATTTGTTTTTACTTGCAATATTGACATTCCAGTCCTGACTTTCACAATTCCAGGAAATGCTATGTAAGACCTATTTCTTCCTGGGCCCCTCTGGACACTTTGGCATAATTCAAGCACTGGCCTCGTGTATGCAGGAGGGAATCGCTGTCACCCAGGGCCAAAAGAAGTAAACAGGGGTCGAGGTCTTGGGCTAAGAGCTCAGTACAAGTCGAGCCATGAGGCAGGACTGGAGAAGTGATTTATGACAGTTGTCCAGAGGGCAGGGAAGAAGGCAGAGGACAGCCGTAGCAGGTGAGGGGGAAGTGCCAGACAGGAAGGGCAGAGTGTTGTGGCATTTCATAGCAGGCAGAGACAGAAGGGCGGTGAGGCACGAGGCCGCAGCAGTCCTACTCTGCCTCCTACATCTCTCACTCGCTCTTTCATCTCTCCTGTCACCTCTTCTGCTGATGGGTCTTACAGGTCTGGAAAAATCTCAAACATATGAGCCACTGAACTTTCTGTACCCACACCCTACTCAATTAAACAGCCGCTTGTAATTGGAAAGATGGACAAACAAAGGCAAATTGATCACCAAAAAAAAAAATGATATGGTTCTTAAAATACAAAAACACAATGAACTATTACATAACACCATATCTTTTATATAAATTATTTTTAAAATAATATTTAAGTTGTTAATTTGTTTTTTAAATAATTAATCATTGTGACTTATATCTGAGAATAAAGTCATCAAATGAAGACGTTAAGATATTACAGTACACATATGAACACATTCTTCAGCACATACAGGCTGAAATAGCGCCTTCGCCTTAACAAGGGGGTCGTCAGAATCTGACAGTGTTTCCATGGTGATGGGGCGAATGGATTTTCAGCTCTTCCAGTGGAAATTCTCTCAGGAAAGCTAAATTTCCTAATTCAAAATGAGTAGATGAGATGCAGAAATCGACATAAATATAAGACAATGCGCTGTGATTACGTCAGTTGCAAATATCTACTGTGTGTGCTTAGATGTGAGTCCATCAGAATTCAAGCATGTGCACACTAAGTCAATTTCAATCATTAGATAAATGATGGTCTGATAACTAAATGGAGAGATGGTTCTACTAATGTGATATTGAAAACAGACTTTTGGGTGCAGTTTCAAGGGTCCTGTTGTTGCCATGGCATCAAGACACTGTAGCTGAAGGCAAAAAATAAAAATAAAACAAAGTACATAAATAATTAAATTCTCAGCAGTTTTACATGAGAGAAAAACATCATGTAAGTATCTCTCTTTTTTGCCTTCTTTACTTCAAATAATATTTCACCCAAAAATGTATGACTTTCTTTATGTATTCTTTACATATTTTAAAGAATGTATCAAAATATCTTTGCAAATGATTACAGAATTTTCATTTCTGTGTGAACTATCCCTTTAACAGCATCAGAGTAGCCAATCAGAATTTAGCTGCAGGAATGAAATCATTATCATATATTTCCACTATCCTCATGAGGTGATAGTACAAGTTTCAAGTACAACTCTTACAGTAAAACATAAAATTTATGGGGAGGTTATTTTGAGGTAAGTAATCTTGAAGTAAAAAAAAATCACACATAATTTCATTTGTAATCATGATATATAATCATCAGCAGATTCTCACACAAGCTTTTCATTTCAACTATTTGCAAAAAAACAGCACACTTTGTACTTGATTTTAATTGAAACAGTTGAAGAATAAGAGATGGGTGTCTAAATTATATTAATATGTAGCAGATTACGTTAGACATAATACAAAATTGACTTATTTGTTAGATTTGTGCCAATACTGTCTGGGAACATTATAAATGTTAGAGAGGGAGATAAATAGATAGATAGAGATACACAGAGAGAGAGAGAGAGATTTCCACTCTTATATTTTGGCAAACACATTTGTTTAAAATCTAGTCCACTTTTTTTAGACATATCAGACAGCTTCCTTTTTCCATTATGCAAGGTCAAACAATTTAAATTTATGTAATTAAATTTACGTTCATCAGGAGCTTCCTTTGTTTGAAACATGATGCTGAGCAATGCCTCGTGTGCTTGCATTTCAATGTGATTAATTTAGCATCCTCTCTTTGTTTATTTTAGCTGTTTACAGCATCAGGCCTAGTTCTGAATGAATGCCAATGCCAGAAGCGGCAAGGAGGGGGTATATTTCTGCTGCACCAGCCACTTCTGCATTGGCTCATCAAGGTCAGCCAATAAGCCGAGAGCCAGGGCCTGTGGAGGAAGAAACCTGAACCAGCACAGCATCATAGCACAGCCCACACAAATCATGGCAAACCGAGATGGTCCATAACTACAGGAGATAGGAGACAGTGTCCTGTTTCGAAACTAAATTCCTAACTTTTTAAACTCATTTTGAAGGAGGTTCTATCTGTCTGATGTTTAACTTCTTCAAAGCGTTGTTTTCAGTAGACTACTTTTGAAATGTCAACTCCATCTTAAAAGATTTTTTGAGGATAACATTCCAAGATTTTTCTCCATACAGTGAACTTTAATGGTGGCCAATTTGAAGGAAGAGGTTATTTCGTGAGCATAAGTCCAAGTGGACGTCCATGACACGCAGACTCCCTCAAGGCTCAATTCTTGCGCCTCTCTTGTTTAGCCTGTATATGCTCCCACTAAGTCAAATAATGAGAAACAACGTCTAAGTTATGAATGTAACCCACGTTCCCTGGAGGAGGGAACGGAGACGTTATATATGGGAACTCGCCAGAGAGACCAATTGCCTTTGAGCTTTATACAAAAGGCCAATGAATATTGGCGTG
>JAUCMU010000125.1:12632066-12644706 GCA_032275025.1 Enteromius treurensis | reverse complement strand
TGATCGTCCTGTCTGCTTGTTTCACCGTGTTTTCTTAATAAATCAGCCTGCACTTGAATCCACATGACTCCCCGCCTTCATATTGTTACACACAGCCACCTAATCAACAAAACAAGTTATAATTAACAATTAGCACATGCAGATAGTTGATATCACTCCAGACATAAATCTTGTACAGAAATGCTGTTTTTAAGTGAAGAAAATGTATACCTCCTTTAGCCCATCGTGGCAGCGAATCCCTCTGTAAACAGTTCCACATCCTCCTTCACCCAGCATGGGGCCAATTTTATATTGGTGGCGAATATGGCCTATCAACAGACAAACAGTTGCGGTTAGCATTAAAGGCAATTTTATATTATGCTGTACAAATAATGGTACATTTAAACATTTTCTAATTCTCACACATTTCTTATTCTTACCATTGTCCAAAATGTCCTGCACGAGCTGTTGCCCAGGAGTGAGGAGGACTTCCTCTCCCCCAACAGCACTCCCAGGCACCTCATCAGACATGTGCACACTCCAGCCTATTAAAAGATTTAGGAGCAGTTTTTAATTGATTTCCTAAAAAAAAAACTTTCCAAAAATACCACATGGGGGGCCCATGACTGAGAGGGGCCCATGACTGAGAGGGGGCCCAGAGAAGCCCCCAATAAAATTGTCTCAGCTGTGTTGAGGGCCCTTTCAAGATTCCTTTCATGGGGCCCAAAATCCTTAGCAGCGCCCCTGCACGTATATATAATTTTACACACACACACACAAACGTACTGTAGAATAAAATTTTATAATTCTCATATATTCTTATTCGTACCCTTGTCCAGGACATCATGTTCCTGCTGTTCCTCAGCAGCTGGGAGGACTTCAGGAGCTGGAACTATAATATGAATAAAATGTGATTCTTGACTTACTAGTAGGCTAAGTTATGAATTTAATTGTTATCCTAAAAATGTAACTATAAACATTTATACTGTTACTCTAAAATGTTTAGGATGATAATGACAGCAGTGTTTTATGAAGTTTTTGTAAGAATCAGCAGTTAATCAATATTTGCAATATCATGACATGCTTTTTTATGTACCATCACAATCTATCCAGTTTGTTTCTTCCTCTATTCCATATTTCTCCTCGGCTTGGGCCAGGTCATATTCTCCCTTTCTAAGAGAAGGAAAGTAAAGAGTGGCCCATTTCCACAAACTCTTTTTCTTTCTCCCTCCATCGGTTTCAAAACCACCCTCAGGCGCCGGTTGACGCTTCTCCGTCATGACAGAGGAGAATTCGGGTTTGGATTCGTGTGAACTCTCCAAACCAGTAATTTTGAAAGTCTTGAAAGCAATACCATTAGAAAAGTGTTTGATAGTCGCTAACAGTCACTATGAACTACTCCGATACTTTAACCCACAAAATGAGAATTTTTTTTTCACGCCTTTTTATACAGCAGCAGGCAAATTGTGACGACATACTGCCTCGCGTAAAATAGAATTCCATTTGGAAAAAATAAAAAAATGCGTCACGTGGTCTTTTCAAACGACGACATTTATATCCAATCATGTGTATTAATAACGATATAATTTGGTGTATTGTGTACATCCTAGGTTGTAAATACAATATACTGTATAGTTATTTCATGACATCTTAAAACAAAGAAATATGGGAAAATAACAGCCCTCTTGTATTCTCGTAAACACAGTTTGGTTAGTTGTAACGATTATAAAGTGATTATAATAACAAATACCATGTTGATTTTATAAAATGGTTTGATGAACAATAAATGAATATTAATTAAGTGACTAACATTTTAGGAACACCATGGTCCAAAGAGTTTCGTCATCATTGAGCCGCTGGCTTCGAAGAATGGAACAGAGACGTTAGAGACCATTCGTCTTCGAATCCTTTGGAAAAGGTCAATTGCAAATTGGGGTGCAATGATTACAGCCAGGTGCATCCTATCACAGCGTGAGTGTAAGAAGGCACTGCTGGATTGCACATGCAGGTTTTCGCTGAGGAGCCAAGTGGCATCAGCGCGACCCAGGGTCGTGGCGGAAAGATGTAATGTCTCCGTTCCCTCCTTCAGGGAACGTGGGTTACGTTCGTAACCTAGACATTACCCTTTTCTGTCGAATCAATTTGACGTTACATATGGGAACAAACCCATGGAAGAGGCCACAACCCTGGGGCCGTGTTATGCGGAGACACCGGTGCTGACAGGCGGGGCAAGCGCGTTGGGATGCCAACTTTCTATCTTTCCGATTTCACAGAAAAAAGTTGAAGCATGGGTTGGGGGGGGCGGAGACATGAAAATTTTTAACATAGAAATTTTGAAGGAATGCACTATATCGATAAGATATGGATATAAGTGAAGGGAAACAAAGCCTTCTGGCTGACTGTGGAGAATGTTAAAGCCACAACCTCTGGTGAAGAAAATCCAGAGGAGCAAAGTCGGATTAACTCCGCTCTGAGTCCGATTGCGGGGCAGGAGGAGAGGTTTGCCTTGGCATCGGGGAACCATTAGAGGGCACAGCAGCAAAGCCAACACCAGCTTCCAGCTACCTGCTTGTCTGGTTTAAGACACAGGAAGACACAGCCTCTTCGCGGAGATCGTAGAACCTGGCAAAGGTGTTTGGTGTCGCCCAGCCCGCAGCTCTACAGATATCTGCTAAAGAGGCACCGTGCACCAACGCAGAGGTGGAGGCTACACTCCTTGTTGAGTGAGCTCTCAGACCTAGGGGGCACGGCTCTCCCTGGTACAAGTACGACAGGGAGAGCGCATCCACCACCCAATGGGCCAGCCTTTGTTTGGAGACAGCATTCCTTTTCACGTCTGACTCCACAGGAGCAGATGGCGAGCGAGTTGCGACATGCGGCGGGAGCGTAGAACACCTTGATGTTTGATGTATGCAACAGCTGCAGTGTTGTCCGTCCGGACAAGCACGTGCTTTTGATGCAACATTGGTCAAAAGCGACGAAGGGCCAGATGCACGGCCAGCAACTCAAGGCAAATGATATGCCACAGCCGTTGGGCAGCTGTCCAGGTGGACACTCTGCACTGGACAGAGTTTGCTCTTTTCTCGGTTGACCTGAAGGCCCAGATGGCTGAGGTGCCGTAGCACCAGGTCCCTGTGCTGACACAGCAACTCTCAAGAGTGAGCTATTATTAGCCAGTTGTCGAGGTAGTTGAGGATGTGGATGCCAGAGATCCCTCCGCGAGCTTGGTAAAGACTTGGGGAGACATGGACAGGTCAAACGGGAGAACCCTGTACTGATATGCTCGACCCTCGAACGCAAACCGCAGAAGGGGTCTGTGGCGAGGCAGAATCGAGACGTGAAAGTATGCTTCCTTCAGGCCGATGGCTGTGAACCAATCCTGGGGCCGACTGCATTTCAGAATGCACTTCGATGTGAGCATTCTGAACGGCAGCCTGGAAAGGGACCAATTCAGGGTTTGTAGATCCAGGATGGGTCTCAACCCACCGCTCTTTTTGGGCAAGATGAAGTAGGGGCTGTAAAACCCCAACCTCATCTCGGCTGGAGGGACAGGCTCAATTGCATCCTGAATCGCATAGCCGAGGCGTACCGTCCATATCAACCACTGCGAGGGGTTTGGGAGCTGTAACCAGGCCTCCAACCGTGTCGCCAGGGGTATCAAGGGTACGGTGACAGCCGTTTCCGCAGTGGGGCAGCCTGGTGGGAAACCAGGAAGGGGACTGGCCCCAGATGGTTGAACGTTCTAGGGACAAGTCCGACTGCTCTGAACAGCCCTTACCTTCACTGATTCCCGCGATGGCGGTCCAGGACTCCGGGTCCGCATCTGAGGAGGAAACAGAGTGGTTAGATGTGAACCTCGGGGCACTGGGCCCAGAGGTGTGGAAATCTGCTCTTTCTTTGAGAATTTGGGTTCCATCGAACCGAAGGCTAACAGCGGTTGTTTCAGACTGCACCGATGTCACTGCTGCCCCCGGCCCTCCACCGGGGGGAGGGGGACAGATGTCGTCACGAGGCTCTGAAAGCGAAAAGCTGCATGTGCAATCGAGCCGTGCCTTCTTATATTCACGCTGTGATAAGATGCACCTGGCTATAATTATTGCACGCCAATTTGCAATTGGCCTTTTCCAAAGGATTCGAAGACTCTCTAAGCGAGATCCCATACATGTATGTAACGTCGAAGTGATTCGACTGAAAGGGTAACTGTGATTTTCCGCCACCTATTGGCCATTAGTTATTTAATATTTCTATAGCCAGAATATTTCTATTCAGATTTTAATACTAATTCTAATCAAATAATACATTAATCTCTTAACATTATTATTTTGAACTTAATTTAAATTGCTTTCATGTCACGTATGGACCCAATTAAATGGTAAACATACCTCAATATTGTGTAAATATACCTAAATGTAACTTTTGTGTTCTTCAGTGCCACCTCTGTAGTGCAAATATAAATTTTGAAATTAAAAAAAAAAATTTTTTTTAATTTAATTTGATAGCAACTTATGTATTGCATCTTTATTGTTTATTTTTATTATTATTAGTATTATATATTTTTACTGAATGTACAAATGTATTGAATTTACAATACCTAAAATAAATGAAACACATAGTGCCTTTGATCTTGATACTTAAAAAAAAAAAAACTTGATTTACAAAAAACGTGACATAGGCCTAGTAGATTTTGATAATGATCTTGAGACTAAGCAGCATAACTGAATTGCTTTTTGCAGAGTGTTATATATGTCTTATAAATAGTGATATATATGCTGCAAAGAGCAAAAAAGGGGTTTTCTTCTCCAAGTTTAAATAGTAGGATAATTAGATGCTGTGTTAATAGTGTTAAATAATAGTGCAAAGAGTGCAAACAGTCAGTGACACAGTGTGCAATAATATCAACAATATGTGTATATGATTAAATTTATCAATTTCATAAATGGATTCTGGCTTATCAGAACTTGACCCCTATTCTGAAAGCCAGGCCCTACCCATACCAATAATCCAGTAAGGGAGCCAGCCAGTTCCAATAACATAAAGACACCATGTATAACATTATAAGCCTATTAAATATCCATTAGGAACTTTATTCTGAGTTTCTGAATATTTCATTTATTTTTGTTTTAAAATAGATGCCTCTCTGAGATAAAGTGTAATGGGAATAGAACAAGAATTGGATAAAAAATTTTGGGATGGACTTCTTTTTTATTGTTATCTGGCTTAAACAGACATTGTGGCAGTTTAAAATTTAAAACTGTTTATCTGCACTTATAGTGGATAGATTTTTGCTTTTTAAAACCACATGTCACAAGCGACATGGTCAAAAAAATTCTTTTGAGTCAAGCTAACCAAAGTCAGCTTAATGAAACACAAACCTCAATTGGGACTATTAAGCAATAGAATCTGCTCAGGTTTATTAATACCTACACACGTCTTGAGCAGATAAAGCATTCTGTAGATGTGAGTTGACAGTAATTGATTCCAGCACTACAGTATCTAGAGAGCAATGCCTTTGGGCTGTTAACAGTTCTCTGCAATCACAATTTCTCTGTTGAGGGTTAGCAAACCCTACCCTTTGCTAAGGACCACACTTTCATCACTCTAATAATGGCTGCACTGAATTATCGAGCAAATTATCACTTTTAAAATTACAAAACAGGAGATATCTCAAGAGCCAAGACCACAGACAAGGTTTCTTCCAGCTCGTCAGACTAATGGGTGCTGCCAGAAGAATTAAAGGGTGAATTTCTCAGCCGTAAAACCATGACATCATAGTACATTTTTACATGGAAAACACATTGGATGCATTTCACAGCATAAAATCTTGACACCTCAGAGGGAAATCGATAAAGGCATGCTCAAAATCCGAGCCAACTGTTTGTGATGGGGATGGAGTGATGACTCAAATATGGCACAAAGGTAAAGAGAAAGATAAATAGAGAGCAAAAGATAAAGCCAGATGAAATGAAGACATACAAAGATACAGAGGGTACATAGTATGTCTGGAAATAATAAAAATGCCTGAGCAATATTTTAGTTTGAAATATGATGGTTTCCACAGGTGTGTTTGATCTTCAAATGTATTGGTGTTTGTAGCAGTGTTATATAACGAATCTCTCAACGCTACAGACAAAAACCCACCGTATTAGTTTAGAGAGCTAGATATAAATGAAGGATTGTAAAGCAATAACATCAGATTGACAACTAAACCAGGGCTCTGATCTGCTGTAGTCTTGTACTTCAACCCTGAAGTTTACACACTGACATCTGCACGCTCACACAGACACTTTGAAGCATAAAAAATGGTCTACCACACAAATACAGCTTCTTGTGCGTATGCTCTTCTGAAGTACACATGCTTACGGACCTAATTACTTGGATAATTACTATAATAACAAATGTGATAAATAACAACAATTTTTTTACATTAAAATCGTCTAGGTTACTATCGTAACGTTACACATGGGAACTCGCCAGAGAGATCTATTGCCTTTGAGCTTTATACAAAAGGCCAATGAATATTGGGGTGCATTTGATTGCGCTCAGGTGCACCTCATCACTGCGTGAGTATAAGAGGGCATGAGCGGAATGCACATGCAGGTTTTCGCTGAAGAGCCGAGCCGGCGTCAGCGCGACCCTAGAGTCGTGGCAGGTGAAAGTGTAACCCATTCAGTCGAATCACTTCGACGTTACATATGGGAACACCCATGGAACAGGCCACGACTCTAAGGCCATGTTACGCGAAGATCCCCTGCTAACTGGCGAGACTTTTTTAGCTTTTCCAGTTCGTTAACAGGAGAATCTGCACGTAACCTTCTCAACCCTCTGCGACCCGATGTGGGAGGCAACAGAGTTGCTTTCAGTGGTGCTGAAGCAAGCGGTTGAGGGCGGAGCGCAAAGTATGAACTGTTGCATGCGGGTCATGTATTTCAATGTATCGATTTGAATATGGATATAATTGAAGGGGAACACAGCCTTCTGGTTGACTGTGGAGATATTTTTGCCACACTTCTGTGGCAAAAAAAAACCTGGCGAAGGTGTTGGGTGTCGCCCAGCCCACAGCTCTGCAGATATCCGCTAAAGAGGCACCATGAGCCAGCGCATGGGACGAGGCCATACTCCTTGTTGAGTGAGCTCTCAGTCAAATGCGGCAAGGCTCTCCCTGGTATCTGTTTGGTGACAGCATTCCCTTTCTGCTGGCCACTGAAGCAGATAAAGAGCTGCTGAGAGCGTCTGAAGCTCTGAGTACGGTCAGTGTACAATAACTCTAAGGCTGGGTCTGCCTTCCCCCTTGGGCAGAGCTTGCAGGTTCACCACCTGATCAGGGAAAGGCGTGGTGGGAATCTTGGGCACGTAGCCGGGCCGGGGTCTCAGGATAACATGAGAATCAGCCGGACCGAACTGTAGGCACTCTTCCTCGACAGAGAAGGCTTGCAGATCCCCTACCCTCTTAACAGAAGCCAGCGCGAAGAGAAGCACTGTCTTCAGTGTCAGATATTTTATATCTGCTGACTGAAGCGGCTCGAAGGGAGCCAGCCACAGCCCGACTTGAGCCCCGGAGGCCAGCTGCATGCCAGTGCATCCCTGCCGAGCGCCCGAGGGGACTCGTGAAGGGAATAAAACAGCGGGCAGTGAGTCGACTCGGGAGAGGCGAAGAGATCGATCTTGGCCTCTCCGAAGTGATTCCAAATCAGCTGGACTATCTAGGGGTAGAGCCGCCATTCTCCAGGGTGGGTGGACTGCCGTGAGAACTGATCCGCTGCACGGTAAAGTAACCCTGAGAGCAGATGGCGGGCGAGCTGTGACATACGGGGGGAGCGTAGACCACCTTGTTTGTTGATGTACGCAACAGCCACAGTGTTGTCTGTCTGGACTAACAAGTGCTTGTGGCGCAGCGCTGGAAGAAAATTACGCTGCGCGAGAAACACTGCCTTCAGCTCGAAGCAATTGATATGCCAAAGCAGTCAGACGCCTGTCCAGGGACCCGAGGCTGCTTGCCCGTTGCATATAGCTACCCAGCCAAGAGAGAGGCATCCGTGTTGACCACGACATGTATCGATACCTGTCCTAGGGGTACTCCAACCCGTAGGAAAGCAGGATTGTCCCACGGGCTGAAAAAGCGGTGACACTCCCGGAAAACGCAGATCCGAAGTGTGCCACTTTGCCATGCTCATCTTGGGACCCGATCGTGTAACCATCGCTGGAGCGGTCTCATATTTAACAGCCCCAGCGGCGTGACTGGGCTGCAGCTGGCATATGCCCAGGAGCCTCTGAAAAGTTTTGAGGGGAACCGCTTTCTTGTGCCTGAACGTATCTAGGCCGTTCAGCATGGCCCGCGCGCACTCACTGGTGTGGCGGGCGGTCATATCGATCGAGTCCAGCTCCATACCAAGATAAGAGATCCTCTGTACCGGGGAGAGCGCTTACCTGTCTCCCTGGCTCCCACGCTGGCGACACAGCGTCCTGGGTCAGCATCTGTAAAGACAAAAGGGTTTGTGGTAGATGGAGACCTTCGGACACTGGGCCCGGAGGTGATGATATTTCTGATAAGACTTGCTCTCTCTGTGTACACAGAAGCTTCTGGCCCTCCTCCAGGAGTGGGGACGGAGATGTCATCGACGTCACCCGAAGAGCAGTCCTCATCACCTCCGGGCTGCTTGTGTCAGGAACGCTTCCTGCCCCTCCGTGTGTTAAAAGCTGGTCCCTGAGCAGCAGGTGGCGCCCCTCGCCCGCAGCCAGCTCAACGACGGCCTGCCGGTTGGGCATCAGCGGAGGTCGGAGCAGGATTCTCTCTGGGTGCTGCGGGGGGATGCCCTCGGCGAAGAGCAGACGGAGGAGCACTCAGTAACGGGCTGGCCGGCCGAGGCAGGACGTGAGACATCGCCTCGGCCTGCTCCTGAACTGCGGAGAACTCCTGGGCTAAGTCCTTGACAGTGTCGCTGACCAGCCTGGAAGATGGGGGCGTCGAGAAAGCGTGGTCTCTCGGCGGCCGGCACCTCCGTCAGGCTCAGCCATTGAAGTCGCTCCTGGACCACTGTGGTGAACATCACAGCGTTGCAAGCGCGTGCACGGAGGTGGTAGCCTGCCCGGCGGCGTAGTGGACATCACCAGCGAGAGCGGACGATAGTCTACACGCCTCGAATGGGAGAACGGCTGATCACCAAAGGCGGAGACACCGTGTGGGCATAAAGGCGTGACGAGTAAGGGGCTCGCCACGATCTGGTAAGCTCTTCGTGCACCTCCGGGAAGAATGGCACTGGGAGAGAGCGCGGCGGGGGCCGCATCTCTAGCTCGAAACCAATCATCCAGCCGCGAAGGATCGGCTGAAGGCGCACGCGGCACCTCTAAACCGATTCGCTCAGCGGCGCGGAGGAGGGAAGCCGACAGTTCGGTATCCACCGTGAGCGGGGGAGTCACTGCAGAGCTGCGCTCTCCCGAGACGGCTTCAGCCTCAACATCTGACTCAGATGGTGCTGAAGACATCTCATCCCCTCGGGGCGCTCTAAAGGACACACTCAGCCCGCAGGATCCGCTGACAGGATTCTGACTAGAACCAGAAAATCTAAGCATATCATACCAGTCCTCAGGTCCCTACATTGGCTTCCAGTTATATGTAGAATTGATTTTAAAGTACTTTTACTTGTTTATAAATCACTCAATGGCATAGGACCAAAATACATTGCAGATATGCTCACTGAATATAAACCTAACAGACCACTCAGATCATTAGGATCAAATCAGTTAGAAATACCAAGTGTTCACACAAAACAAGGGTAATCCGCTTTTAGCTATTTGGAACCAGCTTCCAGAAGAGATCAAATGTTCTAAAATATTAGCTACATTTAAATCTAGACTCAAAACTCATCTGTTTAGCTTTGCATTTACTAAATGAGCGCTGTGCTTCGTCCGAACTGATTGCATTCTGTCTTAAACTTATTTTAAATCAATTTTTAAATCATTTTTAAATCATATCAATCGGTTTTTACATTTTACGTTTTATTGTTGTGATCATTGTTTTTATGATTGTTTCTACTTTCTTTTTTTTGACTATTGTTTTTATAATTATCCTACTTCCTTTTATGTAAAGCACTTTGCATTACCTCTGTGTATGAAATGTGCTAAATAAATAAACTGACCTTGCCTTGAAGGTCTAAAATGTAACTTCAAAGGGCTCTACACAATCCCAGCCGAGAAATAAGGGCTTTATAAAGTGAAACAATCAATCATTTTCTTTAACCACAAATGCTTTACCACTTTTCTTGTTTACCACAAATGCTCGGCCTTGCATTAACTCTGAGATGCACATGCTTGTCTTTATTAGACATTATTGGAAAGATCATGCATGATGTAGGCGGAAGTACCAACCTAGAGTTTACAAATGCCCTTTAACAAAAATGTAAAACAATGGTCAGATGAAATAAAAGTTGGAGGGAAAACTGAAATCAAGTTCAAAGACAAACAACAAGCCACGCAAGACTGGTCAGTACTTCTTCCTATATATATATATATATATATATATATATATAAATATCAAATACATAAATATTAAATAAAATTCAAATCAGTGGAACCACTGAAGGACTTGCTTTGTAGTCTGAGCTTTCTGAGCTCTCCTATGGCAATGCATTAAGCTAAACAATCTCTTACATAATTCAATAATTTCATAACATCTCTGTGGTCTTTTCTGAAACGGCCCATTAAAGTATGCACTCTCTAACGTTTGCCTGTGTGGTTGAATCGATAAAGCTGATTAAAGCCCAAGCCACATCAATGCACACATGAGACCTATCAATAATCTCACTTCAACCAGTCAGGCAGAACTCCTACGTAAAGGAAAGCACTCTGAAATTTCAAGCTTAAGGGAGCTGGAATGAAATGATATGGGGCCCTAATCCATCACAGCCTACTCTTGATTTGACCTAGCCAGAACGTTATCAAATTACACTTTTTTAGTGTACAACAAAAGACTATAAAAAGAAGAGTGCAAAGGAGTTTGAAGTAAAGATATGGTAATATTAAAGATGGACAGCACATAATAGCAGGGATGTCGCTAGCAGGGAGAAAGGTGGTGACAATTCTGGGGACCCTAGCTGCTGGGGGGCAGATGATTTCAACTAAGGGGTGCCAAAGCATCGAAACTAAAAAAAAAAGTTTAGAATGATAAATCAGTGTCTTCCGAGAATTCATTACATATGCTTTTCAGCTGACTTCACATGTAAAGTGCAACTTTAAAGATTTAGGATGGATGAAACAAGCTGGATCCTTGAAAAACTCTCCATCAGGAAGGTTTGAGGGGACAGATTCATATATTACTCACTTCTAGGTTTACTGACTTTTAAGTTTAATATAAAATCTGGCAGCAGCACTGGCCCAAGTGAGCTCACACTCAGCAGATATACAGCAACAGACTCTCTGGCAGTCTATTCAAGGACATCCCATTAACAAACGCAAGGGGCTGACTGACAAGTTGTTGATCCAATCGCAAACGTCCCCAGGAGTCTCTGGCGGTTTTCCCCGCAGCCACTGAGTCACTTGCACATTTCGCAAACATGGCCTCTCAGCCAGCATCAGTCAAGAACTATTTAGTGGCACTCTGAAAAATCTCATTGGTTTGTCCCCTAACGGCCAGGAGTGGAAAGGGTAACCTAATGCAGGCTGACAGTCCTCTTCTCACCGTCCACACTTTTTCCTGCTTTTCTTTCTTTCTTAGTCTTAGGTACTTCACACTAGAGCTTTTGAAGTGGTTTGTAGTCAGTTTTGATGACAGGGTTTAGTTTGTTCAGTTACTGTGAAAGCTTTCTCTTTGCGCCAGTGACTTACTGTGGTTCAGAGACAGATACTTCAATGGCTGCATTTTCATTTGCATTATGCAGAATAAGGATTAGCGTCTCTCACATCATAATGCATTGAAAATTATATTCAAAGGGGCCTATTATTATTTCTGGTGAGTTTGCAAAGCGTGCAAAGCATGCTGTATGTACTAATATCGTTGATGAATCCCTAGTAGATTTAGAAATGTATTCATCTTAAAAGTTTTAATTTAAAAAAAAGATGAATTTGAAGTTATTAAGCATTAGTGATTACCTACAAATGCAAGTAGTACACAAGGTTCTGCGCAATCAAGATTCCTTATTTTATTCATGTAGTCATTGTATGATGCTCCATTTCTCGAAACTGGTAAATTAACACCATAACCAAAAGTATGTACTGTCCCGTCAGGAGGAAAGTACATTATTTAGAAGTGTGGGAATTGGGATGCAGCCAAAGTGAAAACAAACCAGAGGGCAGAAGTAAGAAGGGTGGAATCAAACTCAAAGCCAAACAACTGAATGAAATGTGCAAACTGCTAAAATCGTGTAAATCAAACACTGAGTAAAAGAGTAAAGTGTCAGTTCTAAAAAACAAACTTTATAACAAGAGTCATAGACATATGAAATTGACAGTACCTTACATTATGATCTACTTTTAAATGTGTGGAGATTCTATTCACTTTTCATAGTTTCACATGCCACTCAGCTAAGATGACCTGTTGTCACACCATCGGGCTGCACTGAACACAGTGCATCCAATTCTACACGTAACATCACACCAGCGAACCACACTGATCCCAGCACAGCCATGTATACGCGATCTCATTCACCTGAGTTCTGATTGCTCACACCTG
>JAUCMU010000125.1:12615809-12628697 GCA_032275025.1 Enteromius treurensis | reverse complement strand
TGATAATGTTCAGTGCTTTGCTACAATCTGTATTGTTAAAAGCGCTATATAAATAAAAGTGACTTGACTTGACTTATCATTTATCACTTGCTCCCCAATGGATCAGCTGCAGAGAATGGTACCGCCAGAATGAGAGTCCAAACAGCTGATAAAAACATCACAATAATCCACACAGCTCTAGTCCATCAATTAATGCATTGTAAAGCTGTTTACATTTGATTTTAAGCCCACTATTTCTATCTCTCTTCCTTATAAGTATGCATGCAATAATATATTTATGTAATTTTCTATCAAAACAATAAAGATGTATTATATCAGCTCTTTTTCAATAACCATCAGAGGAAAATATCTATTGTCTCATTAGTGCTGCCCAGAATTTCACCCCTAGTTTTGATAGGCTGTTTGCAGGAAAAATTTATGAGGACAATTATATGGTGACATACTCTAGGCCTCACCTTGACCTGTCTATTCTACATTCTCTTCTCAGTGCTACTGTTAGATGTCAAGAAAGCCATTTTAATGCTTAATGCTCAAAACAAAAATGTATGTATTAAGGCTGATAAATTGTTTTACTTTTTGAACCTATCATGATGTGCAGTATGCCATGTTATAATGACGACTTGCTTCCATTAGCAAAACAACAAAAAAGAAGATAATATTAATGAGATCGCTACATTCATAACAACATTTGTTACACCAGAATCTTAAACTGGCCATCTCTCCATATAAACAGCATGAGGAGAAACACAGCTGCCATATCCTGCAAGTTGAATTCTGTTTAAATTCAGCGCATCTGTAAATCTCTCTGTCTGTCCTGTTGTATATGCTTGTAATGTTTTATGCATAGTCTCAGCAAAATGTTCTTTGTGCCTCTTGCAAAAGTTTGTTTCCTGTTCAAAACCCCCACAGCTTCACCAAAGCTAAAAATTAAAGTGTACCAGGGTTATGAAGTTATATTTTAGTACATTTTTCTCTCTTTTTTATCATCCTCACTCTAATTTTAGATTTTGCTGTCAGGGTTCAGTCAGTCAATGAAAAGAAAAGGAAGTAGTTCTGCTTTGAAGTCTTTGTCCTCTCTGATGGGTGCACTTCAGTTTCCCCTTCTAAACCAAGAATAGACTTGCAAATCTAAGTAATGGCTTTCTAGATTATGCCTTATTAAATTTAAAGCTGCTACATTAAACTATAATGTTATGTCACTGTAATAGAAAATATATCTAAGTACATGCTAAGTATCAGGAAAAATTATACTGTCTGTTCTCTGTGGAAGAAAAAAAGTTAAAGACGACGATGCTGATGGCCTGTCTCTTAAAATAATGCAGACTGTGGAAATATTATCACAAAAAACATGAGCACTGAACTCTAAACTGCAGATATAATTGAGACAGTTTGTCCTTTGCCAGATGAATCTAACACATTTACAGAGTAAGCAGCGTATTTGTAATTACTGTTACTACAGTGAAGCAAATCAGTTTTAAATCTTCATCTGCTCATTGATTTTGAGCCTTTTACATTCATTTGAGATGCTTATTTAGATCATGAATGAAAACAGTGATATTTAAATAGCATCTTAGTATCATTGTATGGTAATTCTACATGTTTCAGGATTACTATTATCCTATATAATTGAATTCTGAGATAAAATACTGCATACATAACCTTAGGGTCAGTAATATAGGAAAAAAGTAATAGTTATTAAGCAAATATGCATTACGTTGATCAACAGTGACAGTAGATACATTTAAACTTTAAAAGAATCCTAAAGAAAACAAAACTAATGACTTTATTCGACAATTTTTTCTCTCCTTTGTCAGACACAAGCGCTTCAACATACATTTATGTGCAAGTTAAAACTATTTTATTTTCGGTAAATCTGTTGTAGCCCTTGTGACAGAAGAATGCCCAATTCTCCAAGGATTCACAATTACACAGCAGATATCACATTATCCTCCTTCTTGTACAGTTGTATTTTTCTAACGGTTTTCTAGAAAATTAAAACCGTACTGTCTACTCAAAACAGGAAGCAATTTGGCTTTAGTATGTTATGTGCCAATATAAATAACTGATCTGTGCGCAAACCTCATGTTGATATAAGCATATAATGATACTTCCACAATCTCTTCAACAAAAGCAAGATTAGCATCACTAATCCAAATGTTGTGTTCCCTAAAACATGTTTGGATCACCGCAAAACCGCTTTATGAAAAAGAAGGGCACTCATTTCTCAGTGAAAGTGATTAGTGCAGTCTTGAGATGAAGTTTCATTTTTGGACTGCTTTTGATTTATGGTGCAACATCAGACATTTTTAAAAATAGTCTTCACAAGGTCTGATACCATCTTTCTCTCTGAGCTGTGGATACAGATGGAGATACAGAGGCCACTTTGGCTCTGTACATGTTGACCATGTCTTAAAGTGACAGTATGAAAAAACTGGCTGTCAACATGTTACGGATAATATTAAGCAATCACCTAAGTGCACAGAATAAATGTGTTTAAAACCACGTGTGCCAGCATAAACTTTCAGCCAGTATAAAACGAAAGAGCACACACATGGGAAATAAGCACAAAGAACCTCAGCTTACCTAAATCATATATGACATTTACTAAAAAAATACTAAATTGCATCAGTGGCCAGACTGCGGGCTCGCCTCCTCTCTCTTAAATTACGTCGTTGGCACCATCTAGTGTGCAGGAGCATGTGTTACACTGCTTTATTTGACACTGTGTACTGCGGTTCTCCTGCAAACTTCAATCACGACAAAACTATATTTATCGGACATGTGACACACAAAAGCAAAATATGTCTTATATTAACAGTAAATCATACCGTATGCAAATAATGATGACGGAATGATGACCGATTTTTTTATTTTTTTTTTATTTTTGCTAATAAAATATCAATTTACATACGGAAAGTCACGACTTTTTTGTACAAATAAAATATCAACTTTACATACGGAAAGTCACGACTTTTATTTTATTTTATTTTTTTTATTATTTTTTTTTACACTTAATTAAGAAAGCTAATGGTCAAAATTATAAATGTTAATATTCTACAATTAAGATCTTCTTTATGACGTATGCAGCCTACAAATGCGACCTCTTCTGTTTGAGAAGAAACGGACATAGATTCAGTAAACCAGATTCGACTCAGAAGAACGATTCAATTAAGAATCGAACACTTCTGAGGCGACGAGCGAGTCATATATCATACACGCTTGTCCGTTATAGCGTCTAAACGTTTTAACTTTTCTCCCCTTACTATTCACGTGTTTGTTACCTAAGTTTTTTAATAATTTATTTCTTGAATAACAGTGAAAACTGTTATATGAAGGCAGCTAAAAAAAAATAGCTTACCGTGTCCTCAACTCTTGCAGAAGAAAGGTAACGTAATTGCAGTATCAAGGCATTCAAGTCATTTCTGTGCAGGCTAAAGTGACAAACACCTTGGCATAAACATGTTTAAAGGCAAAACGGCATGGTTCTCCGACAGTGTTGGAAAGGGGGTAACCAACTTCTGGGGTAAGATGATGATGACTAGTTATTTGGTTGTATATGCTACTAATACAACTCCCGTAAAGTGATACACTGTTAATGGATGTTTGGGGATTTTTAATCTTATATTTGTTTATATATCATATAGCTTATAGAGTTTATATTCATAGTTTCTGAAGGGGGAGCTCTTTCTTCCTGGAGAACGGCAGATTACCTCTTCAGTACTGATGCCTCTTCTGAAGACACTAAAAGGTATGTTTAGTTTTATGTACAGTTCTAGTTTGAGGGTGATTTGGTCATACTAGTGAGTACTAAAGAAACCAGTCTGCAGAATGTACTACAGCTAAGTGTTCTGTACCCAAAATTAAAATGCCTGAAAACTTTGGCCTCACAGGTTCATCTTTTTAATGCATTTTTTAGGATATATGAAAGTGAGGATTATGTAAACAACAGGGCAACGGTGTTCCACAGCAACTTCCTGTCAGCATGTATACCCCGCCAGAGTGTAACATCTGTGCTTATTGGCCACTATGTTCTGCCACCAGACTCTGTCCAGGATGGTAAACCATGAACATGTCATTATTTTTATTTCATAATAGTGAATGCCTAATTACTGTTCCTCTTCATCTCTTTAGAAATGAGAGCGCTAATTGGAAGGTTCATTTGGGAAACCAATAAACAGGTAGGAGAACATGTCATCTGTTAATCCAGTTTCCAGTTAGTCCCCTGTGTCATTTGTTAGCGTCTCAATCTATTGAAGGGGATGTGTGAAGATCAGATATATACTGAAGTGTCTGAAGAGAGTCTGTCTGATGAGCCTGAACATCAACCAGTGAGAGAGAAGAACAGGTATGCATTCATTCTTAGTTATTGGCAGAATGCAGACATTTATTGTTGCAAATCTTTTTTTTTAAACGCATAATTCTTTAAGGTTTACTATACAAATGAGGCTTAGATATTAATTTTATTACCACAGCACTTTTTCTTCATAAAAACATGGTTTAACCTCATGTTATGTTCATGTTATCTATTAGCCAGGACGATTACGAGTCTGTTGCATCGGTGAACAAAGTGTGTTCTTGTAGTGAGATGTGGAAATATCCTGTAAACAACATGGTCTCAGGTATTTAATTAAGACACGAAACTGACACCATAGTACTTTGACCCATAATTCACATTGTTTTTTGTGATTTTGCAGGATATGTTCATATTGACCAAATGAAGAAGTATTCAGGGGAACTTGATGATTTTCTGCCCTACCTCCATGGCAATAATGTTTCAAGATCTAGTGGCGTGACACCTCCTCATTGTCACAAAGAAATGTGATATGTTTCATGTAAAGTGGAGTGTCTTTGTTTTATGTGTTTATTTTACACATATTTAATGCAAATGGATTCTTGATTTCAGCTCCATCTCATCTCATATAGAATCTTCTTCAGCGTATCAGACATTTCCCAGCAATATAAAATCCAATCCCTGTATGTGAACAAAGGTGATATGAAAGGTTACAGAGAATAACAGTAGTACTATCATTAAAGTGACATACTTAAAAACAAATATGTGTCAGTTGATTTTCTGTTGATGGTTCATTACCTTCCAATGAGGTGGTCTGTCCATCAAAGGATTTTCTCTGAGGTCAAGTTTTACAAGTCTGCTGAAACCAGGGATTAAGTAATCTTCTAGTGATCTGACGTTGTTAAATTTAACAGACAGGATCTGCAAATTTGCCATTTCTGGAAATAGGTATAATAACAGACTTAAATGAACAGAACACAAAACATTCTATCTGAGCACAAATGGGAACAGTTTGGATTTGTATCTAGTAAACATTAGAATAAAAATGACAGTGGAAGACTAACTATTAGTCCTTTAAACATTAACAATATGTCTAATGAGAGCAAAGTGACAGATCAAAGGCACAGCAGCAAACTGTAACCCAGTTTCTTTTGAAACTTACACATACATTCATGCCATAAATAGCGACTTCATTTAATTTGAAGTTTCTAACCTGTCAGTGCTGCAGGGATGTGTGTAAAACAGTTCTTGTCCAGGTTCATGAAAACCAGAGTGTCTAGGTGATTAACATCTTCTGTGAGGTCTTGAAGTTTATTATCAGCCAAGTTTAGCCATTGCAAACTGCAGAGACCCCCAAATTGTGATGGCAGGTGCGTGATTTTATTATTATGGAGCCCAAGTTTCTCTAACCTCCCAAGGTTACCAATAGATGATGGTATAGAGACAAGACTGCATCCTACAGCCCAGAGCTCTCTCAGCTGTCTCAGGTCACCTATTGCTTCTGGGAGAACAGATAATGGATTGTGGTTTACACCCAGGTAAGTCAGGTTTTTCAATGATCCAATGTTGCGTGGAAGCATGGTCAGCTGGTTTCTATCCAGTATCAGTTCTTCAAGCTTTTCCATATGCAGAATCTTACAGGGAATGCGAACATGTTTTAGACTTGATTTCTGCTTACAGTTAACAATAATTATATATTATTATATATTATGCGTGCAACAAATTAATTAAAATTGGTGATTTTCGATTAGTTAGTTTGATGATATAGCTTACCTCGTCTGGTGGTAAAATGAGCCGATTGTTGTTCAGAAAGAGTTTTTTTAATGTAACAAGTCTCGAAAGACTAGGTGGCAAAACAACTAGACCCCGATGACTCAGGTTCAGACTTTCCTGTTGTCTGTTAAGACATTCCAGTACCACATCATCCCCGTCCATTTTATTTCATTTAGTAAAAACAACGTTTTAGAAACAGTACAAGCGGCACTGGCCAGAGAAGCGAGACTCGTCATCATCACCATGGTTACAAACAACTTCCGGCATTTCTGGAACGGTTCATGTAACGTTTAAATTACACCGAATGAAAAATCAACCTTAATAACACGAGTCGTTGCAGCGCTTAACGGGTCATGATTTTTATAGCTATTTTTGTTTATTTTTAGAGACAATGATAAAATACAGAAAGTTGTTTTTCTTTTTTCGCAGTTCTCTGTTTTTGTACAGACTGCGCAGAGCGCAGTTTTGATGCTCTTGAATGTCCTACCGGAGAACAGGAAGAGGTGGGGGTGGCCGTGAGGGACAACAGTGCATATGTGAGAGAAAGCGGGCATAATCTGTAACGTTAGGAGTACATATGTTTTCAGGAGTTTGGTCTGCACGTGTGTAAGTGGATAAAATGGATAAAGACAACCTCACAGTGGTCCTGCACTCTAAAGGAGATCTCAGACTGGTATGACATTTTATGTGAAGAATTTGCAACCTTTGAACTCACTTGAAGTGAATGCACTTGCGATTAAACCTAATATTTTTGTTTCTGCTTTTGTAACAGGAACAGCGTCCCATTCCAGAACCTGGACCCGATGGTATAGATTTGTTTTTAAGTAATATTTCCACATCCTTTGCAGTGATGATAATGATCAATTTAATGTATTCATAATATTTTCGGTTTTCTTCATTGAAGAGGTGTTACTTCAGATGCATTCGGTAGGCATTTGTGGATCAGACGTGCACTACTGGCAGAACGGCCGCATCGGGGACTTTGTAGTGAAACAGCCCATGGTTTTGGGACATGAAGCCTCTGGTCGTGTGGTGAAAGTGGGCTCTGCTGTGACGCACCTCAGAGCAGGTAAGTTTTCTCTGGATGTGGCTTTGTTTGTAATATAATGTCAGTTAAACTCAGGTTAGGTGAGTTTTTTTGAAGTTATTTTTTTGGTATTCAACAGGAGACAGAGTTGCCATTGAGCCTGGAGTTCCTCGTGAAGTAGATGAGTTCTTTAAATCCGGACACTACAATCTGTCTCCCAGCATATTCTTCTGTGCCACTCCTCCGGATGATGGAAACCTATGCAGATACTACAAACATAACGCAAACTTCTGCTACAAGTCAGATCACTGTTACTGCATTGTTTTTATAGTGAGAGACAGTCCATAGCCCTTTCGTTGTTGTTTAATAATAAAAATGTATATGGCTGTGTGTGTGTGTGTGTGTGTGTGTGTTCAGGCTCCCAGATAATGTGACATTTGAGGAGGGAGCCCTGATCGAACCCCTGTCTGTGGGCATTCATGCCTGCAAGAGGGCAGGAGTCACTCTTGGAAGTTTAGTGTTTGTCTGCGGTGCAGGTCAGTCTTCTCTAATGACTGATATTGATGCAACTGTTACACATTAACTAGCCAATCAGTGTAATGACCTCTGACTTCTTGGCCACTGCCACTTTTCTATAGATCTATGTCTAAAGCAGTTGTTGTTTATTCAGTTTATATCTGTATAACATGATTTCGTGGAAGTGTGACTGGTAAATAGACTATATATGTGTTTTTTTTTTTATCAACATAGGACCAATCGGGCTGGTTTCTTTGTTGGCGGCCAAAGCCATGGGTGCTTCACAAGTAATAATAAGCGGTAATGTATGTATGTATAAAAGATTAATATATGTATAAATAGCACAAATAAAGTCTATCTTTTTTATCTGTATTTGTAGATTTGTCCTCTGATCGTCTGGCCAAGGCTAAAGAGATTGGAGCAGACTTCCTTCTTCATGTGAAGAAAGAGGACGAACCCAAGGACATTGCCAGAAAAGTGGAGGAAATGCTGGGTTGCATGCCTCAAAACAGCATAGAATGCACTGGAGCACAACACAGCATTCAAACAGCCATCTATGTAAGTGTTTAAGACAAAAAGAAAGTCATACTACTAACCTTCATTTGTGCTGATGATGGTGTTTTTTTGAAGGCTACTCGTTCTGGAGGAGTGGTGGTGCTGGTTGGGCTTGGTCCCGAGATGACTACCGTGCCTCTTGTCAATGCAGCTGTCAGAGAAGTTGACATCAGAGGTGTATTCCGCTACTGTAATACGTAAGTAGGATCGCATATGACTGCTTCAGGAGGTTAAGTACATGTATAATAAAGTTTTATTATAGTATGTTCATTCCAAAATAGATTGTATTCCTTTGCACACTTTTATACATGTTCCTGCATGTTTTTTTTAGCTGGCCGGTGGCCATTTCTATGTTAGCGTCTAAGAAGCTGAACGTCAAGCCCCTGGTCACTCACCGTTTCCCATTGGAGCAGGCTATGCAGGCCTTTGAAACCACTCGTCAGGGACTAGGGGTTAAAGTCATGTTGAAATGTGTCAAGAATGATCAAAACCCATGAGATCAACTCTTGGACCACACCTGATTACGACCTAGCTACAGTGACTAAAATGAATTAGTTTGATCCAACTAATTTTGCTAGTAACCTCAGGTACAGCGGTCAGAAATGAACTGGTACTCACAGTGTATCTAATTATTTGTCATTTTAATTGCACAATGATTTCATGAAAATGTAGCATTTACATTAGTAAAGTGTTTATAAGCCAACCTTTTGTTATGTAATAATGAAGAGTATTAAAATTCAACTTTCTGTAACATTGTCAGAGTCCAGTTTTTAAGGTTATGCTATAATAATAGCTGGGCATTTGTACAGTTTATCCACCTTAAACCTGTTTACAAACAATGAAGCTTCACCAAAGATTTATAATACGAGGACAGCTACAGCTTAAGTTTTAAGCTTTAGTAGTTTCAATTCTTTATGTATATTTTTCCTGTATTTGCTTGATGTAATTTGTACTATAATACAGGTGTGAGATGGAACCCTCTGCAGATATTACAAATACAATGCCAACTTCTGCTATACACAATGAGAGAGTCCATGGGACTTTAATTCTATGCATTTAATGTGGATGCGTGGGTGCAGGCTTCCTGAGCCCTGATCGAACCCTTGTCAGCAGGCATTCACGCTTGCCGGAGAGCAGGAGTCACTCTTGGAAGCTCAGTATTTGTCGTCTATAATGATTACACATGTTTGTCCAACTGTTACACATTAACTAGATGTGTGAGAGATGACCTTCTGGAAATAATGCATACTATTAGTGAAAAATGAATTAATAATTAAACACCAATTGGTGAGATGACCACCGTACCTCTTCTCAATGAAGCTGTCAGAGAAGTTGACATCAGAGGTGTATTCGGCTATTGTAATAGGTAAGTGTTGGAACTCACATACAGCTGATTTGAAAATATTTTCCCGCTGCAGCAGGCTTTGGTGGCCTTTGAGATGGCATGCCAAAAGCTTGGGGTTAAGGTGATATTAAAATGTGACAAGAATGATCAGAACCCATGAGATGTAGCAATTCTGTTTATAACAAATGGAATTCAGCATGCTCCAAATGAACCATTATTATTAAATCATTAAGTTTAAAATGTTTTTAATATCATCCTCTAATAACAGTTAGTCATGTTTGATGTTACTAAAGTTTACAAAACGCTATTATTTACAAAATATCCCATACTTGAAGTAATCTTTAAGCTGCACAGTACGTCGTAGATTTGATTGTACTGTATGTTGTTTCCTTATGTTTCTGAAAAAGGTTGTAGTGTATTTTAATAACCTCTAGGGGGAGCAGTGATCTTCAAAATTGGAGTATGCTTGTTGATCTCACACACACTCAGAACGAATAGCCTCTATCTTGCTATAAAGCTTGCCAATGTCCCTCTAATCTCTCCTAAGATCAGATAAAGGACTTTCATTATTGGGTGTTTTTTTCTTATTCTTTCCATGATTGTGTCAATGTCTAAGAAATGTGAGCTGGCGGAACTGATTTCCAACTGTGAGACTCAGATCTGTGCTTATTAGGTCCATAATACGCAGCGAGGGAGCTATCTTAAAGTTTTGGAAGCTGGCCACTGTTAGAAGCGGTTGGCATGGATTTCGACTCAAGCTTCCAGGTTGTACGACCCACTCAGTCTTCAAGCTATTCTTTAGTCCGCAAATAAACCAACCAAAATTGCCAGGCAGTCAAAGGTAAAACACGAAGGGCTTATATTACACTTTATTGTTATTTTGCCATAGTGTCATTTTAAGATGCATGCAGACAGGTATTCATGTATTATTAGCGGTTTCATGTCTCTTTTTTTTATTACAATTTTCAAAAGCTTTCTTACGCAGCGGTAAGGCTTTTGGTCACAGTGTCTTATTTTCCCAAGGCCAAAGCCTCACAAAGATACAATGGGACTAACAGTGATTCCTACATGGACACAGTACTAAACAAGGTAAACGTTTATGTACAGACATTCTAATACTGCTTAAGGAAATGGACGCACTATAAACAACACTATTACATTCACCACTGACTCGAATGAGTTGCAGCTGGGCATACACAAAAAAAGCACACATAAAAAATAAACTTTTGGGTTTGAAACAAACTTCATTTACCGCATGGCAAGAGAATGTTTCGATTATTACAGCATGGGAGAAGTCCAGAAATTGTGTACATATGGCAGTTTACAAAAGATTTGCTCGCTTGTATGTAAAAAACTACTCTCAAAATTTGCTCAGTCTTTAATGCCCACCAGATGACATTTATCCATTAATGAAGGCTGGCGATGTGAAACGATTCTCCTTTGTTGATCAAGTCCCTGCTGATACTAGTCTTGCAAAGTTCGCTGTATGATGACTCTGGAGTGTGTATTATGTAGGTACTTATTGAGCGTATTTTTTTTTGTCATGCCACAAAATTATTTGCCACATTTACTGCAGTACTGTAAGCTCAGTTACAGTATGTAAGGGATGTGTACTGATTTAGTGTGCATTTGATTTGAATAAATGTAAAAGTATACTATCCAATATATTACGTTTATATAAAAAAAAAAACTAATAATAATAACAACGTAAACAAATAATCTGGAATGGTCGCTTGATGTTTTGGGCTTCTCCTGTCTGGACTTCTCACTCTGGCTTTTCCATTCCTTTCGGATATTGATATAACGATTACGTATTTACAAAACATAATTGCATCTCCCCAACAATGTCCACATATATGTAATCGTAAATAAATTAAACAAAAAGTATCATTAAAATCAAATATACAACGCCCCTTTTTCGTTATGTAGCAGGGACTTGAGATGCATCGACTCCATTTCCATCAGACTGTGCACACACCCAAGAGTAGACGTGGCAAATCAAAAACAATCCACACTATGCAGTAATAACACACCATACCTCTTAAGTAATGTTAGCAGACAGCAAGAGTGATGGGAGTTATTTTTGGTGAAGATAAAAGGAGAACGGTGACTGCTGCATTCAGACATTTCCCAGTGCCCAGAGTTATGTTTCTCAGCTGAAGTCCACCTCACATCATATATACATAGGAGTCTCCTGACCGGTTAAGAGTCTAAACATGGCAGCTGGCATAGTCTTCATGTGGATCTGTTACAGAACAAAGAAAGACCTTTTATCACTAAAAAGCATTAATAGCATTCATATACTACGGTTCTTTCCACTAAACGTCTCGGTTACATATGTAACCTTCACCACTGTGCTTCAAGTTTGATGTCAATATGTGGACTTTTTCTGTGTTTATTTAGGTCCTGAACAATCAAACGCTTCCTGATCTAGGCAGACACAATTATCAACCTCTGTTAGAGTATGATTACTTGTATTTCTAAGATGTAAGCAGAGCAGCCTGCGAACATGTGTTGAAGCTGACTTCTGCTGATAAAACGGCAAACGGCAAGTAAATCTTTCTTTAATTGATTAATAATTATTAATTATCTGACTCTTGGTTTTCATTCAACACCTGAGGCCTCTATAAAATATTGTGCGTTTGACCTAACAATGATTTCTCAGAAATCATCCGTGCGTGAGATTCACAGAATGAACGTTGTGAGATCTATGAATCGCAAATGATCTTGAACTTGCCTGACAAATAAATGGTTTCAGCTCTCTGCCTTGTGAATGACTCCTAATTAATAACATATAAAACATCACCAGTCATCATAGTTTAGATCCGCGAGCTGCAAGAACAGCTTACATTCCCAAAAACCTGCAATGTGGCAATTTAAAGTGCATACGTCTGCTAGACCCTGACGTGACACTAAGCACTTTTCTATGTCAAAGATATGGAGATATTAACTGGTTGCTTATTAGCAAGCCTATTTTTTAACATGTTGGCTGTTTATTAGTACTTATAAAGCATATATTCAGCATGACCATATTTTACATCCTTAGTATCGAAACCTAACAGCTACATTAATAACTATTAATAAACATAAATTTAGACCTCAATTTTAAATAAATTAGATTAAAAAAAAAACTTTTTCTGTTGAATTTTCGACTAATCAAAAAATCCTAAATCACGATGTCAACGAAACTATTAATTAGCATAACTGTTTTCAACATTAATAATAATAAAACATCTTTTTTAAACACCAAATCAGCACATTAAATGATTTCTGAAGGATCATGTCACATTTAAGGCTGGAGTAATGGCTACTAAAAATTCAGCTTTGCCATCACAGGAATGAATTACAAAAGTATATACAGCATATATATATATACAGTAT
>JAUCMU010000125.1:12599644-12610269 GCA_032275025.1 Enteromius treurensis | reverse complement strand
TCTAGACTGTTACGTAACAGTCTGTGTTGTGTTGGAATTTGACCGTTTTTCAGTCGTCTTTTGCAAACACTTGATTTTTATAAGAAGTAGGAAACGATGGTGTTTGAGACTCACAGTATGTTATGTCCATGTACTGAACTGTTATTAAACTATGCCAAGGTAAATTCAGTTTTCCATTCTATGGCACCTTTAAATTACTGTAACTGTTGTAATGTTGATGCTTTTAATGGTTAATAAAATGTAGCATGAAAGTAACAGACAATGGCCAGTATAGCCTTCGGGTATTTCTCATTGAAACAAATTTAGCTGAATGTTTTTCATGTGAATATTGAAGTAAACCCTCAGAAACAAAGAATTAACATCAGAACAGTGAGTCCCCCCCCCCCTATTTTTTTTTTTTAATAATAAATAGTTGATTGTTTAATTAATTAGGTCTATTAGGCCACATTTGATCGTGAAGTCTACCCAAAAGTAAAGGTTTTCTCTCCTTCAGGTCATCCCAAGAAGTAGATTAGTTTGTTTTTCAACAGAACAGATTTTCTCTCACCAGTGAATCCTATGCAGTGAATGGGTGACGTCAGAATGAGAGATCAAATGGTTAGTAAAATGTAGCATGTTGGCATGGAAACAAACATTTCCTATTTTATATCGATAACAATTTATAAGTAATCCACAGGACTCCATATTAATCAATTAATATCTTGTGAAGTGAAAAACAGTAACGCTTTACAATGTGTCACTTGTTTACATTAGTTAATGAATTAACGTAAATGCAGAAACAAGCATTAAAGGTCCTCTATGAGATGTTGCAGGATTTTTGCTCGATTTTTATTTTTATCTCAAACCGTACGCATCACCCCTTGATCGTCTTGCTGTCTGCCCTCTGAATACATTGGGAAAAAACCCGGTCTCGAAAGACAACACACAGGCTGCAAAACCAAAAGAAACACTATGGGCACAGGACGTGCACCACAACAAAAACAAACTTCGGCCGACCAATCGGTAAGAAGAGGTGGGGTTTAGTGCACGTAAACAACCAATCGGCAAGAAGAGGTGGGGTTTATTGTGCGCATTACACTCCGCCTCTTCTTGCGATTGGTTGGCCGAAGTAAAAGATAAAAATAAAATCGAGCTAAAATCCTGCAACATCGCATAGAGCACCTTTAATAGTTAGTAAGATAGTCATTCTCATTCTTAGGTATCAGGTAGGATTAGGGATGTAGAATAAGGCATTAATACTGTATGTGCTTAATTACTACGGCTAATATTCTAGTAAAATGCATGCTAATAATCAACTAGTTAAGAGACCCTAAAATAGTGTTATTAATATTTTAAATCCCTGAACTAAAATGTTACTAAATAACATAGCTGAGATGATCATTTAAAAGCATGACCTAGCATTTAAAAGCATAAAAAAACCTTGTGGCTTTCTTTCTTCTGTGGAATAAAAGAGTGTCTCTGTGATTTTTTTTCTTTTGAAAGTCAATGATGTCCAAAACAGTCCCATTGAGATTCATTATATGAAAAACGGCTTAACAATAAATGATTTTATTAAATAATATCACCATATACAGTATATTAGAAAGACTTGTGTGCTTTGTTGGCCAGAGCTGTGCAGCACCCATGACACACATTGAAGCTGTGCGATATCACACACTTGGCTGTTGATGGCTCAGGCTTCATTTAGCATGGGAACAAAAACCCTGCAAATTACCCAGAACTGTTTTGTTAATTGGCCACAGAACTTTTTAATTGAAAATTGGCATAAAACTGCTGTGGACTCCTGCAGAGAACTTTACAACCTCCAACTAAGATCAGACACAACAAACGGCTGTAAAACGCTGTTTTAGTCCCATGCAAAATCACAAGAGAGGAGCCAACTTAAATAGACTAAAACACAAAAGCATTCTTTCCAGATGGCTAAAAGCATTTTTACATAAAATGCATAAAAAAATTAGCAAATTACCAAATAGAAGTGCAGTATACGGTACACTTGAATCTATTTCCCCTCGCAATTTCTTCTCTCTATGGCTTCACAGAGCATTAAAATATACAAATATTATAATTTAAAAACTATCATTTAAACAAACAAAAAAAAAGATAAAACATGCATCTCAGTCAGACTTTTTATTCAGAACCTTGTTGTTTCTGAGATTGTGACAAATGGTGTGCCTCGTCATGTGTCAATTGCATCATGTGACCTAAGGTTTCATTAGGCATTACAATGATTAAAACCTTGAAATAACTACAGAAAGTCTACAATCAATATGTGAAAATTGCTTGTCTGAGGTGTTTTGGGAAGATACATTCATTTATTGGTTTTCCCGGAAGCTAGTGACCTACTATACTGCATCAGTATGATGCATGATTTCAATTTAACAGCCACCCAAGCCATACATTTTGTGTAGAAGAAAAAGCCTTACGGCACAAGCATCATTGCATGCTCAAAATACCAATGCAAAGTTCCTCCTAGTATGAATTTTTTAACAATCCAAATTAAGCAAGTCATTCCATTGCCTCTAATTTGGATCAGTGTCCTGATGTGTTTCATAATGGTGTCATAAATAAGCTTTGCAACATTGAGCGGTGCCAAAAAATGCATGCAACTTAGACTTCGCGAAGCAGCCAAAAAACAGAAAACCAACATTCTGTTTCGTTTCCAATGAGCAGCAGTAAAGACCAGATACATCTGGTTACAAAACAGGAGGGGGTTAAACAAGCCTACACACTATGCTAATTATTTCCTGGACACTTCCCAAACATCCTCAGCTTTAACTGAGCTACTGTGACTGTTAGTCTGGTTTATGTGCTGTTGTACTGACCTACATACACTGGAGGATAATTGCGTGGATTCAGCTGACATGCTGACAATGTGAAAATTGGGTTTCACAGCTGGACACATATGATTGTATAACAAGACAGATATGCCATAAGAGTTCCAATAAATAAACCATTTGCATTTTCTGGTATTTTGCATGGAATAAACCCTGTTGGAGACACATTAACGATAGGATTTTAGCTTGTTTTCTGTAGCATTTGTAATAACCCTGATGGTGCAACACAAAGGTAAAAACAAAGGTGCTATGGTATTTCTGAAACGGGATTTGCTGGATTTCTTTGCTAATGACAGTGTAGATGAAAAGGTTACTGTCGACAGGGGTCCTTATTACTGAAATCATAGAAGCAGACGGAACTCTGGGTAGAAGTCCAAAGGGGCGAGCACAGACAAACATTAATCTGTTCTTGTCCTTGGCGGTGTGAGCTACAGAATTGAATTTCATGGACTAAGGAGTTTAAGCAAGCGGAGAGAGCTACAGTGGTGCTGTGGTATTGAGGAGAGCGTCCAGTGTGTACTCAGAATGGGAGACAGGATGACAACTGTCTCTGATTTCCCCAATTTTAAGGCAGGGTTAATTAAAATTAAATGTAAAAATTCAAAATAAGCATCTTTAATTTTGGCATGATTTTTGATTTCATATTACTGTCCAAAATGTTTCATAATTTATAGTTTCACAGTATACAGTATAATATATACTCCAAAATAATACTACTGATCATACTCCAAAAAAAAGTGTTACTGTATATTTTAAATATTAAAGGCACTTGTGCCTATTTATTGTACTTATTGAGTTTTTAATAATCATGCTTTTAATCATTTTGTTCTTTCATTGACCACTGCACAATATTTCAATAAATAGCAAAATGTAGATTTATTTCATGAATTATAACAACAATTTTCAAATTTATGAAACATAAATGTGTTTGGTTTTTCTCCAATTTTTCTTCTTTTTTTATTTCTCCATTTTCCAGTTTTAACTGCTTTATTTTGGACATGCACAGATGTACAGATACAAAAGAATATTCAATTCTACGTAGGAATAATTTTTATATTACCATTCAAATTAGGAGGGGTTGGTAAGTTTTTAAAAATCTCTTGTTGATCAAAAAATCAATGTTATTATTTAAAACAACTTTTATTTTTTATTATATTTTAAGTTACAATACTTTCAGTAATGGTACAGTAAAATCTTTACATATTGCTATTTGTATCTAATATTTGTTCTGTAAAATATAAGCATTTTTAGGATTCTTTAATTATAAAGAGCAGCATTTATTTGACACAGAAATCTTTTTTAAGCTAAATAGAATTCATATGCAGACACATTCATTTAAATTTGGTTATATAAGTCAAATATCCACTGCTATCATTTCACTTTCTTCTCAGTCATTCACACCATTTGAAAAAAAGGAATTAGGACACGAGCTGCACATCCGTGAGCACAGGACAGACTGTGAAAGAGTCCATTTGAAACTCAGAGGTGATAAGAACTGAGATGAGTTCAATTCCCACAGTGCAATTCTTCATCCTCCAGTTGCTCCTGCATGTCTGGGCATTTTGCAGGCGCTTCACATCCACCGGTGTATTCCAGCGTGAGAAAGGAGGAGTGATGCCTGGCACAGCCATAGTGTTGTGTGCTGCCTCCTGTAAACAGGCTTATTTATTTCTGAAATAAGCTACAGTTTTAACTCACAGTGAGACACTTTTCTTGTTTCCTTGACAAATGTCTCCACTCTTTCACTTAACAGAGATGAGCATGGATATGGGAGAATTGGATTTCTCCTTGCCGTCCTTACGATGAAGAGATGTGAGACTATGCAACGCTCCCTGCTTCCCCGTTTCCTTCACTGCTGTATTTAAGACAAAACAACGTCATTGTTTATCTGGTGCTGAGACAGCAGATAGAGCATCACAGTTTAGCACATCTCGCTAGCTATCTGCTGTATACACAAAGCACACACATTTAGCGCTTATCATTGAGAAAAGATTAAGAAATGCGACTACTTTCCTTAAGAAAGTTGAGCGTAAACAGCAGTGAATCCAGCATCAGTGAGGCATAATCCTCTTTACTCGTTTGGTTCTCTTGTTAGCCAATGGACTGCTTGTGCCTTTTAATGACTTGCTTTATCAAGCGTGGCTTAGTCATTAAAGATGTGAAAGAAAGTCAGCCAGAAAAATTAGACTTGCGCCGAATAAATTCATGCTACACTTCACTCCTGAAGAGTCTGTTCAGGGAAGGAGTCGAAGAGCCACAATACTTGGCATATGAAATGCCGTCACATGAACAAAAACGATTGTACGATTGGAATAGCATGTATTTCTGTATGTACGTCGCTTTGGGATTTTCGAATTTTGTATGAGCGAAAATCAGTAATAAAAATATTATTTCAACAGCCTTATATTATTCCAACAATTTTGTCTGCTTTTGTCTTAGTAGTTTTCCTAATGCCTTGAAATCCCCAGGCAAGTTACATGATTATGATAACCATGCAGTACTCTAGTAAAACCATCTAGCGCTGGATTAATTAAACATTCTTAACATTCTCTAACTTCAGAATGAGGTTCATATTTTGTATGGTCAAAAACATTTCTTAAACATGTTATTACCTTCTCTCTGTTATGACGACAACAGTGAAGAAATGATTTAAATAGGCCTAAAGTTAAATTTTTAAAAAATGTATTGTTCCAGAAATGGAACATCACAACTAGTGCTCTCAAATGATAAATCGTGATTAAATCACATTCAAAATCTAATTTTGGTTTACATTTTATTTTTTATTTTACATTTATTATGTATATATAAACACGTGTACATGCATGTATAAGTTTAAGAAAAATATGTAAGGTTTATATATGAAATATTATATGATATAAATATATTCACACATATATACATGTAAATATTGTCAAAATATATGCTGTAATTGTGTGTATTTATAAAAACATAATAAATATACACAACACACATATAATGTAAACAAAAAACTTTTGTCTTGTATTTGATTGATTGTTTGACAGCACTAATTACATCATAATACTATATAATGTAATATACATATTAATGTGGATGTGCACAAGTACAAGAGGTTAATTCATTTGGACATTTTTACCTGCATTAATGACTATGACAGTAATCAGCAGGAAGTGCAAAAAAACCTTCCTTTGAAGTAGTTTTGTTGATCAGCGAGTCTTGGATAAGAAACGCCGTATAGTCAGATAACACCAAAACCTACTCTTATGAACTCATGAACTTCATAAGAGTTTCTCAACTAAGAAAAAGTCTAGAAAACTGCTTCGAATCTATCGTTTGAAGTTTCTTTTCTTTTTGTGAATCCAGTCCCAGTGATGTTGCCCAAATACTTCTCTGTAAGAGAAAGATATTAGTGTAATAAGGGTGAACTTATCTAATTATTCTATAAACTAATTCATCTTTTTGCAAGCAAAAGGTGAAAAATAATAGCGTAACATAAAGGTAAGAAAAAAGAAAAACTTAAAAAAGCCAGATCCACTGTCAACATAGTGATAGAAGAACTTCCTCTTTTCAAGATAATAGGCAGAAATCCCGCTGTGCAACCACTCTTGCCAACGGTGTTCTGAATAAAAGTCTTCCATGTAGGAAACCGAGGCCCCGCATGTGTGAACCTTATGCATCAGAACTGTCTGAATCACCTTTATTACAGGTCACCTTGTCCCACACTCCCAACCGATTTCATTTCTCATTTTCAACTGCAGGTTCAGTCAGTCAAGACTTCAGTATCACCTAGCTCTCAGAAGCTGTCAAAGAGAACTGGGGCACATAGTGTATGAATATGGAGATTATAATAACACCCTGACTGAGAAGATAGCTTTACAATGTATCTTCCTTCTGTCTGCTCATAAGCCATTATTAAAACTTAATTCACCCAGCATGTGCTTTTAATCTGTTGGCACTTTATAAGACATGGTCATATGCAATGGCACACTTCATAGTTGGTTATGATTAATAGGTTACATTGAGTTTACTTCCTTTTTTATATCGTTGGACTTTGTACTTCAACTTTCATAAAGCGACTTGAATTTGTGATGAATTTTGAAGACAAACATTAGAGAAGATATTGGAAACTCCTCCCTGCAGAGCAGTACTCTGGGGTTTTGCTTTGTGTTTCAGTCTTCTGACTCTCGTTGCGAGGAGAAAGCACGGTTCTCTCATTGAGATTCTAGGTGTGTGCTCGTATGTCTCTCTCTCACTGCAGGGAGGGGAGTGCTTATTTCCTGGACTGACGCTACCCCAAACCTCCTCCAAGGCCAGACCACCAGACCAGCCTCCTCTCCAAATCACCACGGCAACACTCTTTTGTTGGAAAGCACCGCCAGCATTCATAGCCCTGAATAATGGCTAACTGGTGGGCATCGCGGTGGTGGGTTAAAACAAGGTTCAAATGCATTTCAGCGGTGTGCAGAGTGAGAAAGACAATCCTCTTTTGTGTTCCAGAGAAAACAATAACATATGATTTGTGGTACTCAGGTGAACGTGCATAGAATACTGGCACATAAGAGAAGAAACTATAAAATAAAATTGCTATTTTTGTTTCGTAAGCATTGTCATCGCTTCATAAAATTAAAGTTGAACCACTGATGTCATGTGGACTACTATTAACGATGTTCTTACTACCTTTCCGGGCCTTAAACATGTCAGTTGTATTGCTGTCAGAAAGCTTTCTGATTTTATCAAAAATATCTTCATTCGTGTTCCAAAGATCAAAGATCTTACAGTTTTGGAAGAACATCAGGGTGAGCAATTAATGACACAATTTTCCCTTTTGGGTGAACTGTTTAGTTTTTCCAGTTTTTATCAAGCATATCAATACTAATGTTAATATTGACAATAACAAGGATTTCAATATAATGTTATTGCATGCACAAAACATGCATCAACAGAAGAATGTGAGAAAGGATGATTCAAGCTGTGCGATACAATTTTAGAATGTATTTCCTTTTTAGGGTTTTCTTTAATGAGAGATTTTGGTCCTTTAAAAAAAATAGTGAAAATACCTTAACAATTCATAATTATGAACATAACATGAGTTCAGTCTTTTATATAAAAACAAAACCATAATAATGCACACATGAACAGGGAGAACACGTTTAAGGAAGATTCAGGCAGAAATGGGTTAGCGTGTTATAGTTATAATTAAGCCCCCCCAAGGGTAATGTGTTCAAATCACCTGCTAATAATTGTCCTTACACATGCCTGCTGGTGCTGGCAGCAATAACTGTTTAAATGTTCACGCCAAGAAGTCACACCAACTGCATGAAAATGCAGACAACTGTATAAAAGCAGACTTAAACGGTTGAAGAAATTAATAATAAAAAAAATCTAACTTAAATAAACAAATTAATAATTATGATTAATAAATGATAAATTAATCAATTCACCAGTCTGAGAAGAAAGTAAAAAGGATACAGACAAAGAAAATCATACTACTCGGGTTAATTGTAAGCGTGAAGCTGAAGACACATCTAGACAGAAGAAGCCTCATTACAGTACAAGCCCAGGCGCTCATTCAGCCTCCATCCTTTTACATTTTCTTCCAAATTATACGGCTAAGATAATCACACCCCTAATAATACACAGAAAACTACATAAGTACTCTCTCTGGTGATTATGTGAGCTGCGGCTGTCTTACACACCTGTATGCACTCTCTGTTCTTTCTACTTCACATTCGAAACTAGAAAAACATCAAGTCATTTCATTGTAATGTTTTTGTAAGAGTTGAACTAATAGCTCGCCTATTTACTCACCCTCCTGTTGTTCCAAACCTGTACCACTTTTTTCCTTCTGTGAAAGTCGTTTCCAAAAAAAACGTGTTTTTTTTTCCTCCCCACACAATGAGTCAGTGGGGTCCAAGGTGGTTTGGACCCTTTTGAGTTTCGGAAATATCATCTGCGTTCAGCAGAAGAAAGAAAGTCATACAGGTTTGGAGCGACATGAGGATCCGAAAATGATGACAGCATTTTGGTTTTTGGGGGAACCTTTTATGTCAGCAGGAGCTGCGGTGCAGAGCACATACTGTAACAGCTGTTTACATGGCAAACACTTAACACTGTGTCAAGTTAACACAGGAGGGAGAAAATTATGCAGAACTGAAAAACACATTTCAAAATAAATATGTTTCATATACAATATGGATCCACATCAAATTGCCGATCCAGTTATTCCACATACTGTAGAGAAACTCCAGGTGTTTACCTGGTTTTAATTTACAACAAGCAAGTGAATTTTGTCTTTTTCTATTATAACAGCTTCTTTATTGCTAGCATGCGAGTGAAAACCTGCCCACACAATCCATACTTTTAGCACTTGGGTGAGGAGTGGAACATAATCCACCAACCACCCAGAAGCCCTTAAAGCTACACAGAAAGCCTCAAAAATGCATTGGCAACAGCCTAGCAACCATTTACAACATCCACAAGGCAGTAGTGACTCAGCTCATATATACTGCATACACTCACATAAACAGCGCATCTCAGAGATGGAAGAGGAAACATTGGATATTGAGTTGTGTGTTTCTCTCTTTGAACACCTGCTGAGAGTCTGGCTCAGTCACTCACCAGTAAAACTGACCAGCGGGCAACAATACTGTGTGGTCCAGCACAATGTCCACACAACCTTTAGTGTGTGGAAGCCACAGATTGCCTCCAATATGATTTGAATAGAGAATTAGAGAGCAAATGAAAAGAGGGAAAGTGTAGAAGGACATCTTGGCAGGCGATGGTAGTGCTGCTTGAGTACGTGAGTGAGTCAGTGAGTGAACGGGGAGGTTTCACTGTTTGTATCACTCTGCTTGCCTGTGTTCACAGCATTATAGAGCATGTGAGTTTTGCTTGGAGCAAAGACCATGTTATTTGAAAGTCAACACATCTTTTTTAAGTTCTCTCGCCACTGTACATGGAACAGGACGGGTAGAACTCAAAGTGGAGTTGAGCACAGCTGGCTTCTTTTGGGGTTATTTTTATTGGAAGAGAAAAAAGGGCTTTTTCAGAAACACGTGATCCTGATATTAACTTCTTGTTCATTACAACATTGTTGTATGAAATAAAGAGAAACAAAATATACTGTATTGTGCATTACAATTGCAAAAAATATTTGATAACACAAAGTATTCAGACCCCCTTAAGATTTTAACTCTCTGTTAGATTGCAGCCATTTGCTAAAATCATTTAAGTACATTTTTTCCTTATTTTTTCCATTTCCATATTGACAGAAAAACACAGAATTGTTGTGACATTTTTGCAGATTTATTAAAAACTGAAATATCACATGTTCCTAAGTATTCAGACCCTTTGCTGTGACACTCATATAAACTTATATTTAACTCAGGTGTTGTCCATTTCTTCTGATTATTCTTGAGATTGTTCTACACCTTCATTTAAGTACAGTTGGGTTTGATTGTACTGACTGGACTTGATTAGGAAAGCCACACACCTGTCTATATAAGACCTTATAGAATTGTGGCACAGATCTGGCCAAGGTTACAAAAACAATTCTGCTGCACTTAAGATTCCTAAGAGCATAGTGGCCTCCATAATCCTTAAATAAAATACTTATGGGACGACCAGAACCCTTCCAAGAGCTGGCCGCCTGGCCAAACTGAGCTATCGGGGGAGAAGAGCCACGTGAGAGAGGTGAAGATGAACCCAAAGATCACTGTGGCTGAGCACCGGAGAATTAATTCTAAGCGGTATGTGTGGAGAAAACCAGGCACTGCTCATCACCTGTCCAATACAGTCCCAACAGTGAAGCAT
>JAUCMU010000125.1:12585478-12599544 GCA_032275025.1 Enteromius treurensis | reverse complement strand
AACGTTTACCATCCAACCTGACAGAACTGGAGAGGATCTGCAAGGAGGAATGGCAGAGAATCCCCAAATCCAGGTGTAAAAACTTTCCCCAAAAGAATCATGGCTGTATTCGATCAAAAGGGTGCTTCTACTAAATACTAAACAAAGGGTCTGAATACTTAGGACCATGTGACATTTCAGGGGGGTTTTGTAATAAATCTGCAAAAATGTCAACAATTCTGTGTTGTTCTGTCAATATGGGGTAGTGTGTGTACATTAATAAGGAAAAAAATGAACTTAAATGATTTTAGCAAAAGGCTGCAATATAACAAAGAGTGAAAAATGTAAGGGGGTCTGAATACTTTCCGTACCCACTGTATGCGTGTGTGTATGTGTTATTTTTGCTTGAGAAGCAAGAAAATGTCAATGTAATGAACATTAATTTATCATGTATGTATATATATATATATAGATTTACACTATACATAATTTTAAATTTTTAGTTGCAGTAAATATTGATTTTTTTTCTTATTATGAATATATATGTATTGTTTTTATTTTGTTTAATTAAATAATCTAAAAGTAAATTATCCATAATTAAAACAAATTTTAACAGCAACCCCTCCCTTCTTTCTCTTCTTCACCCACAACACATCCAAACCACAACACAGGACAAAGCCACCATTGCAGTAGACTGCTTGCCTCCTGTCAGCAATCTGGGCTGTGGCAGCTGGGAGCAGACCCTTCAGTGCCTTCTAGAGAGAAAAGGAGAGAGACGGGGTTGACAACAAGAAGAGGGAGAGGTGGAAGGAGCCAGAGAGGGGGAGAGAAGCACAAAAGCAAAAATGGAGCTAGTGTGTGAAGCAGCAAATCAAGACCAGCGAGTTTAACTTTCAAACAGCCACAGGCACTCTGATCCATCTTATTTGCTCTTCCCTAATATTCCTTATTTGTTGCGTTTATGCAATCAAAACACAAGCGAAAGCACAAAATTAAGCATTTATCACCATTAGCAGCAGCGTTTTGACACTAACCCCATTTTGAATGCAACAATCTATATTTAGCCTTTATGAATCTCCCTTTTATGAGCCCCCAACATTAGTTTTAGTATTAGTACAGCACTGGGATACAGAACACAATAAGGCTGCAATAAAACTAGATGTCTAAGAGAATAAGTAGATACACTGAAATAATGAGAAGCAGAACTTGCTGAGGAAAACCATCTAGTTTCACTTGCTATTACAGGTTAAGTTGGACTTGTTTTGCCTGGGAGAATCAATCAATCCCACCCAATAACATTCCCATGGTGTACTCCACATGCCCTCATATAAATGATGGCCATGACCTTTGCTAGACATATGATGCATGAGTCATTATGGCACCTGTGCTTGCTGCTGAATACAGATTTCTAAAGCAGGGTAACATTACAGCTCACCCTCAGCATCTCTAATATGTCAGTAGTTGATGAATATACTTATCAAGCAGAAACAATTGCCCAAAATGCACATTTTATAACACAAACAACCGATTGCATTACTGACCAGCAACCGCAATTTGTAGGCCAATAATTACCAATAATTCTTTGTTATAAAGTAATGTAAAAAAAGGCAGAGCATACCAACCAAATCACCTTTTGTGAAACTGCCTTTGTGAAACTGATTTATGAGAGTTTTCTGCTTCTTTTCCAGTAACGACAAATGAACTTTTCATTCGCCGAAAGGAAGTTGATTAAAAGTCGACAGGGTTGGTGGATTGGTTGACGCTCAGGGTGATGAGGTGGATGATAAATGAAGGCTGAGTAAGAAATGGTTAATACTATAAAGGTTAAACTCAGAGATAATGCAGCTCTGAGGCAGAGAAACATGGAAAAGCTCCACCCACTGACAGCCTCAGCTCATTAAATATTCATGAGGCTGCAAATGACACAAAGACACTACCGGGGTGCACTGGGAGCACAGAGTGTGTAGGCAGATTCTTGCACACATCCTCCGAGATATTTCTAGGAGAGGTACACATATGAGGATAGAGTAGAGATAAGCAGAGTCGTTCTGTTTTCTGTTGAACTTATTATTTTCTGACATCACACGCCAACAATTTCTGGGTCCAAATGCACACATCAGATGTCCAAAAGAAAATAACAAACAGGGTAAATAGATGGTGTGCTGTAACACTACTGAAAAATCATGATCCTATCATATTATAGAATTATTATAATAAATAAAAATAAAAATAAATTAAACCAACTTTTTTGTGATACTTAAAATAATAAAAATGTTAACTGAAATAAATATAAAAAATAACGTTAAAATAAAATACCAAACATAGTAAATAAAATAATAATAAAAAAATAATACAAAAATAATTAAAATGCTAAAATAGTAATCAACTAATTTAATTTTAGCTAGATCCTGAGTCAACATTTCTTTTTTTTATTTAATTTAAACATTTTATGATAAAATAATAAAAACTACAGAAATATAAAAAAAAAAAAAAAAACATACTTTAAATCAAAACACACAACAAAATTACTAACATTTTACAAATGATAAAAATCAAATTTTAATCAAAGCATAAATCCCTAATCCCTGTGATCCTAAAATAAAACTGCCAGGACGCTGTTTGCCTATGGCAACAGTAATTTTTATTTTTTAAATGCTTAACTTAAATGTGTCATACAGAGTAAATAATGCTCATAAATGAAAGACAGTATTTTCATTTAAAACAAGTAGATGCTAAGACCAGGAAACTGTTTTACTTACATCCTGACTTAACAACTGAATTACTCTATATCACATTTACTACAATGCATTTGTTTCTTCAGCACTCTTTCATTATTACCATCCAGTATTGTGCTGTGCAGCTGTACGAAAGTAAATCATAAAAAATGAAGGGTAAATCCCTGTCCTGTTCTCAGAGGTTGTGGAGGTCTGACAAGTGCCAGGGGACCCTGCAGGACAGAAAAAGAAGAAAAGGATACAGGCAAGAGGGCCAAAATCACCCGGTGCATCAAAGCGCTACCATCGGCACACTCTCGCCATCCAACGCCCAGAGGAACAATGAGTCTCAAAGCACAGAGGAACATATTTCTCACCGCTGGGACACCACAGCAACATAAGTCAATTCAAAAATAAACACAATAGTCATGAAATGAGTTCAGAATCTGAGGGTCTGTTGAAGAACTGAGGGTGTGAGAGCACACGTAAACATGCAATACACAGTCTGACAGGCCTTGTGCGCGCAGTACGAATAATGCATGATTCAGAGCTATTTTAAGACGTGTTTTCAGCACACTCTGAGTTGCATGCTACTTTCTACCCACGTTATCTGTATGAATAAGAGAATTCAGTGTAGTTTGGCTTCTTTAAGCTCATGTACAATCAGAACTTTTACTCTTAAACTGCATATGAATGTCAAAAATAACCTGTCTGTCTTTACTGTGTTTGGAATTCCTTAGAACTGAATAAAATACATGCCAAACATGTTCTAAAGATCACTTTTACTCAAAAAATAAGCAGGTTTTTTGCCAGATATGCTAAGATTGTTATTCAAGTTATTTCGTATGACCGAATCAGTCTGGCTACAGTAGGTTAAAGCACTGAAATACATTTTAAGGTTCATATGAGGTGCACATTTTCAGTGTGAGAAGATATTATATTTGCAAAGCATGATGGGTCAGACTGTCAGCTCTGCGCTTCTCTAAACACTTATTTCGAACTGAACTCTGGCAGGTTCAAGAAGAAAAGATCACACTGTGTCTGCTTCCTGTATAATTTATTATTTAAAAGAGTAGAATGCCTTAAGGTTGAGAAGCAGATCAGACTAAGTCATATCAGTCTTTGGGGAAAAGCAGGTCAAATAAATACCGTGAATCTTCAGTCATCAAATGGTATAACAGTGTCTTACTGCTAGAAAACAAAACAACGAGACATGCTACAAGGTGCTGTCTGACATGTAGTGTGATCTGCATAGACAGAGACTGTTGTAAAGCAGGTTCACACAGAAGAAGCAGTGTTCTCTTATCTACTTAAGCAGGCTGTTTCGCCCATCATCTTTTAGGTTTTGGATTACCATGACAGGCTGACATCACAAAGTGCCTCGGCAGCTCTCTGTCTGAGTTTTGAGACTAAAGCTGTAACAAGATACTGAGAGCAGTCCTTAGAGGTCTTCAAACCTGCTCTGTAAAGACTCGCTATCTTCCAAAGTTCAGTTCCATCCCGATTCAACAAACCTTTGTGCAATTAAAGTGACCCGGAAGATTCTGATTGTATAACAGTGGGTCTCTGTATCTGAAAGCTTAAGCAGCTGACTTACTTAATTAACTAATTAATCACATACGTTTCATGGAATTTGAAAAACACCTACAATTTGGACTTCTGGGTAATCTGAATTAACTTATTAGCTGATTTAAGGTTTTATCGTGTTTCACAACTTGTAACAAGAAAATATCGGTATTAATGACAATAACAGGGATAGTGAACGTTATTAAATATCTGAATAACAAACATAAAAGCTAGTCATTTAAATTCAGGATACCACAAGTAACATACTTTAGTAAGGGATAATCGTATTTCAGAGCATTTGGCATCAGCAAGTCTGATAAAGGGGGGAAATGATTACGTTTTGTAGCTAGCACAGCAAATTATTGTTTTGTTTGCTCAATGACACTCGATGGACTGGATTCAGTTGGGCCAACGTTTATGTTCTGAATGAAATCAAACGGCCTTAATGACTAACAAAATGATATCAAACAGAATACAACAGTCTGCCAGAACACATACTGTATATATTTGTAAGCACACACCCGCATACAAACAGCACTTGATCTCAAGACGAATAGCATCTAAATCCAGCACACAGAGATCATCTGATTAGTTCAAGCGTAGCAACACCGAAACGTTCAACATCTAAGGACGCTGTTTTAAGGTACTTTATCTTTAACTATAACAAACTGACAAATCAAGCAGGCAGCTGAGGGTGTGTTTCTCTTTAAGCATCAGTAATAAGCCATCCTACAGCCTGTGAATCGATTCAGTATGCATCTGAAAGCATGTGTGACGGCAAGGCGACAGAAACTTCCTGTTCTCTCCACATTCAGAGTGACTGCTCTGCACCAAATGCAACGGATTAAGGGCCTATCATCACTGCGGGGAGCGTATCATCAGTTTACACTGAGGCTTTTCATGGCTCCTGTTCATTAAATAGCCAGATCTGCTTTTCTTACATCCGTTTTGAGCCTTCTTTATGAGAACTCATACCGTCACTGGTCTAAGCACAAGAAAAAAACATTCCAACGCATCGGTTTAAACAGCGGGCTGGCGTTTGTTAGGGTCCGACATGGCTGCTGCCCTCCTGGGTGTTCTGTCAGTTTGATGCTGATGGATTGAAACTATCTGAAGAAGATTATGAGCCTCGGTTTAGATCTGAGGGTGAATCACAACACTCTGAGTCTCACTCTTTCTCGGCATTCGGCAGGACGGCTAACTGCCATAAGCGCAGCGGGCACAGTTTGAATTGAATCCCTTCTCTCTGCATCCGCTAATCCTCTTTTGCACTTGATCAATCATGAGCTTGCCCCAACCCAATCACACAACACAATGCAAAGAAACTGAAAAGAGAGAGGAAAAATGCGTCTGTCCAAGCAAAATCCCCCTTGAGGATGTTTCAGTCACAACCAGTTCGCACCGGTTGTAACAGACATGTTGAACAGATGTTTCATAAAGATAGGAAGATGTTTTCATTTCACTTATTAGGTTAATATAATGTAATCTAATAACAACAGCAGGACATTTAGGTGTAATGTTTATTCACACCAGCAAGAGTTAGAGGATCCAAAAGCAGTTTTATTATTTTTCAACAATAATTTAAGCATTATCTAACCAAACACGCAGCCCAAACAGGACAAGGGCTAATGCGATAACAAGACAACAAGCAATGACTGAAGAGAATAGATCAACAGAACCAATTGGTGCATTCAGTCATATTGGAAGGACTGTATTTACGAGATGAGCACATACCACCTGAAGTCACAATTACCAGTGCGAAAATCAATACTTTCTTTAACCTCAGGCTGACCTTAGCTACTGTTACCATCCACCATTTTCGCAGACTTCTATTGGAACAGCAATGCAGGGATCTGTGTGTTTGCACAAATTCTCAATGCAATTTTATGGAAATCATCCACAAATGCACTGAAACATTGTTGCTGAGTCACCGGTGACTCAAGCTATCCAGAGAAGAAGATATAGATGCTATTTTTCTTTTCAAATAATCAAAGTCGGCACTGCATTCCATTAAGTTAGTGTCTAATTTAACATTTTCACTGCAGAAAAATGGTGCATAAAATCCATTGCAATGTCTACATTTATTCTATCCTGCGTAAGAATGATATCTAATCATATTTTACCATTTTATGAGATTTTTCAGAAAAGATAAAAAAAAAAACACAGCGTGCAGAAATGTCCATGTAATTCCACTGGGATGTACTGTAAAGCTTGTCTGACTTACAACAGTAACCAAGATGGAGAAGAATAGCATTAAAGCTCGCCAAAAAAAACTAAACAACATTTCTTTCTCCATTCTCTGTGGCAGCTTGAGAATGATTAAATACACAGAGCACATAATTTGCTCTTCATTATTTTGCATTAGTGCTAAAAAAGCTTTCTCTAAGTGAAAAAGTGAGTTTATTCCAGCCAAAATCAGTTGAATGCACATCGTGTTATTATTATGATTTCCAAATTCAGAACTTTCCAGGAGAGCTTGAATGCAGCACAATACAAAACTAGACACTCCTGAGAACAACAATCTAGTCAAGAAGATTTTCTTCAGACATTATTTTCTTTTCATTAGACATTTTCCCTTCCCAAACTGAAAGCTAAAACACTAAGCTTACACCGAAGGAGTGTTTCGGTACTGTCGGTTTTTCAATGAAAGTCTTTGGAGGAGGGTAGTCCGCCTGCCTCCATTTCCAATTTCCATCCATCAAAAAATATGCTAGAAAGGGCACGAGGCAGCACAGCAGGAAACACCAGCACGTTTTGCATTTTTGTCTCCATCTGTATGCAAATGCTTCCATTATTGCTTGATTTGTAAGACCAAGGGCAGCAACACATTTCATCAAATGCTAAATTTCCCCACCTACTGATGTTGTGCTCTGAATAAAGCGCAAGGCCAGAGAAACACAGCGGAGACCAACAGAATCGGTGTTCTGCTAAACAATGACACTAATTTACAATCAACGGGAACCAATAACATTTCAGGGAACATACAAAGTCATAAGGACATGCAGTATGAGAGAAATTAGGAAATATATTACAATTTCGGCCTGCGATGTGCCCCTTGCGAGAAGGGACCGGCACATAATAAATGTGCAGCAATAATACATCTAAAAATCGGAAAAACTTGTGAGTGTCCATATGCGATCTCACTGAATATCAGCACGTCATGCCAGTGCACAGCTGTGTTTCTGTGATATCCAACTCCAAAAATGACTCTTATAAGACGGCTCATTTTAATGAGTCAGTCTAAGATTCACTAAGCAATCGAAAATGGTTTGAATCAAAGTTACAATCAATTGATTTTTCTGTTGTTTCTTATTAAAATGAACCAGGAACTTCATTCTGATGTGTACTTCACATTCGCAAGTCCTGTAGGAACCATAATCCACACGTTATTCTGTTTTTGCTGTAAACACACATACATAATTTACCAAACTAGATCAATACTTAAGGCCCTCGGCTGCACACTGAACTAAAAAAGTGACAACAACTCATTTTTATGCGTTTAAACTAAATACATCAATAAATAGTAGCATAGTGTGTACTAAGTTTCCCTTAACTATAACAATATTTAAATCAATTTTTGACGTAATCAAAAAAATATGCACGTCTCTGGGCCCCTCCCCATGTCTTCCAAATAGGCAGATTTTTCTTCGCTCAGATATCAAGACAGAGCCACCAAGATTAGGAAGTTGATACCCGTGTTAATAGACAGCCGAAGACTGCTTTCACAAAGAGCCTCTTCAGTCTGACCCCGCCCTACGCTGCCTCCAGTAAACCACTACAGGTCTCCATCTTTCTCCCTTTTCTATCACCACAGGAAACAGTCCTTTCAAAAAACCACAACGCTAAAGGAATGTATTTCCTTATTAAATATTTGTGTAAGTAATGACGGTGAATACATAGTGAGGAGTGAGGTGTTTGGGCAGCCGTGCCTCTCTGTGATCCTTCCTCCACCTCATCACATCTTCAAAGACATTTCCCACGATACTGCACAAATCCACCCGCCCCACCACTAACACAGAGCCTCTGAGCATAGATTAGCATGTGCCGCCCTTCCCCCCACATCTCTTATTGCATCCACACACCTTATTATATGGCAAAAGGCCAGACATGTTAGTTTTAAATGACACTTTTGTCATGAATACAGAAAGCTGTTAAAAAACAACCAACTGTGTTATTCAGGGTTATACGATATTTAGAAATAAACTGGGAATATTTTTTTATTTATAATTCAGCAGCTCCGTTTGAGATGAGGTAGCAAACTGAATGCAGAATTGCAATTGAAATTTATGGAAGTAGAATCAAAATGCACAGAAATTTAAAGGGGTCATACAAACCCAGTTTTCCACGAGCTAATATGATTCTTTAGGGTCTTATGGAAAGTTTGTAATATAGTTTGCTTTAAAATTTCTCAAACGTAGTTTTAGAAACACTAATTTTCCCCTGTCATAAACAGCTCTTTAGAAATCACTCTGTTCTGTGTACTTCCCCTTTAAATCTCCACGAGCTCCGCATTTAATTTTAAATGTCTGGTTGATACAGTCCTATATGAAGATAAACATTAACAAACAGATAAACATTGGTTTTAAATGTCACCTATAGAATCACATTCAATTTATACTGCTGTTCAACAATGTATATATTATTTTTTTTAATTTTTGATTAATCCTGAAACAAGAATACATTAAATTGATAAAATGTGACAGTATCATAAGTAAAATACATTAAAAACGCTGTTCTTTCAATTGCTCAAAAAAATTCTGGGGGGAAAAAACTCTGTGATATAAAAAGCGTCACAACAGTTTTCAACATTGATAATAATAAAATAAATGTTTCCTGATCACCAAATCAGCATACTAAAATAATTTCTACATTTCTAAAAAAAAAGCCTGGAGTAACGGCTGCTGAAGATATATTTAAAAAGAAAACAACTATTTATTTATTTATTTTTTATTTTTTTTTAATAATTTCACAATATCACCTCAAACGTTTAATGATAGTGTACTTTTGTAAGCGTAAATAAATAAATGCAATATGTGCTTTTCTATAGGCAACATATTAATTATCAAATCTTTTTTAAAAGCCATTCTGTTGAATTTCAGGTCAGCTGGTTCCAATTCCTGTAGCCAATTGTTAATTTTGCCCAACCCAGTTGATCAGTTGGAGAATACATGATGACAATTCACACAGCATCTGCACGATATTTCGTTTTAAGCACTGCAACTTTCCACCATAACAATTTAATTATGTTAACCATTCCTTCAAAATCAGTGCAGGAAAAGTCTAGGCTTGAATATGATAGACAAAACAAGGGAGACATCCATCTGGTGTGATTGCTGTTTGTGCAGAGAGCATTCTCATTTTAAGAGACACTTACCGATTGTTGTGGGGCGAAGAAGATCTCTCAGGCACAAAACTAGAAGAGAAAAACAAAGAGATGAATAAGAACATCACGACACATCCTCACCTGCTAATAAAAAATGCTTAACATTTTGATAAACAATTGAGTGACATAGAAGAACATCAACTTCCGTGATCATATAAAGACAGATGACAACACATACACAATCTACTAGCAGGGTCATCTAGGATTTTTAGTAAAGCCACATCAGCGAATGATAAAAGACGAGTTGTGAGTTTGATTGACAAATTTCAATGACATCTAGAAATTCAAAAGGAAATCAGGAAGCTAGTTTTCTTCAGCATGTCTCACACTTTGACTCTGTTTGGAGCCGAGAGTTGATTTGCGTGCCGTGATTACTGAGCACCAGCTCACAAAGAGGCTGATTCAATCAACAGTGCCGCTGCTCTGGCACAGTCTAAACAGGGAGGAGGAGAAACAGGGACGTCCCAGCCGAGACAAGTGATGCAGAGCAGTCTCTCTGTCTTTCCTCTCCTCCTGACAGTGTCGCTTGTTCTCCTGTGGGGGTGCTTCTACACGAGCAGATGTTTGCCATTAGATAAGACTGATAACAACACCACACATGCCCCTACAGACTTGGGTGACTTTGGCAGTAATTTGTACACCTAATTGTAGAAGTGTCCTATAAATTTGTCCATTTCCTTAGGGACATGTGTCTTCCAGATGGGCAGAGACAAACAAAAATCAAATCTGATGTGAAGTGACACCGTCACACCCTATTTTCTGCACCTGCCCCGGACACAACGAGGAGAAAATTTCCATCAGCTATGATCGACTGAGAAAGACAACGACATCTTTATTTAACCAGGAAAGAGCTCCCAAGGAAATAAAGGCTTTGAGGCTTAGGACTAATGATTAATATAGCATCAACTGTTTAGGGAAATAAGAAAATGAATGATGAGGACATTGTTTGCACAGTTGCACATCTTTTTGACATCTTGCTGGCAGATGCTGCACTTTCAAATGCAGTTTAACAGCAACTGGTAAATCCACAGTGATAAGTCGAGTAAGAGGATTCAGCTCTATGGACAGATGGAAAGACTGAGAGGAAATATGTGCAGTCTTTCTCTGCGTTCTGAAGGAATACTTCATCCGAAATGAAAGTAATGTCATGACTTTCTCAACATCATGTTTTTCAAAACCTGTTCTTTCTTTTGAAGTACAATGTTGATGTTGCTTTTTTCTATACCATGGAGGAAACCCCAGCTGTATAATGTGGCATATTAAATGCATGCTTTTAAAAAAGAATATACTGTATATAAATATACCATTTAACTGTTAAGGCTCTTTAGATTTTTTGCACTAACACAGGCTGCATTTGTTGGAATGAAACAATCAACTGTAGTTAACATTAGTATTACTATTATTACTAGGTTGATTTAAATATATAGTCATAATTATATATGTATATATATATATAATTTTTTAATTTTCTTGTGATAGAAAAATCTGAATTTTCCACAATCAGTACTTCAGTCTTCACATCACTTGATCCTTTAGAAATCATGCTAAATATGCTGGTATGATTTCTTATTTTATTAGCAATTTAGAAAATGTTTTTTCTGCTTATAATTTTTGTGGAAACCATGATACGTTTCTTCTTTGATATATAAAAAGTTTAAAAGTACAGAATGTGTGTGTGTGTGTAAATATATTACTGTCATGGGCGTAAATTTCATTTTACAGTAGGCGGGGGGGACAATAAACATAAAATTTCTTGCAAATAATTTTTGGAAGGGGACACAAATATTTCAATCATATTGAACTGTAAAATTGTGGAAAACCTTGCTTCTATCATTATTGTAGCATAGAGCCTGCATCATGGTTATTTTAAGTTATACGTTTTTCTCTGGTTTTTTGAAAAGGCAGATTTTTTCTTCAAAACTATTGCAATGTTTGTTATGTTGTTTGCTGTCTCTCTGCCACGACGATCTCGTAGCGTAGCTGAACTGATAACTTCGGTCAACGAGAAAAAAAATAAAAGCCCACCCACACTCAAAGCTGATTGGCTAATTTTGCTGAGTAAACCAATTAGGATGCTTTCTATCAAGCACGCGCTATAAACAGGCACACACACACAGTTCACATATGCACGCAAGGTCTCTCTCACTCTCTCTCCTTCACTCCGTCTTATGCGCGCATTTTAAGATGCACGTTGCAGACATTAATGTCACGCGTACACGCGCTTGCCTGCTTGGTCTAGATTCTGAGATATTTTATACAATTTGCGGGCATCAGAGAGCCACTATCAATATACGGGAGACTCCTGGAACTTCCGGGAGACTTAGGATGTCTGTCGTTAATGTTATTAACATTATTACAAGTCGCCACATATAAAACAATGCATGGGAAATGGCTTTGGAGTGTTAGTTGCAGTGCACTATGCAACAAGCTATTGCAAAGAAGCTAACGTTAAATAGATAAGTAACGTTTTAACCGCTAACATAGCAGATTCATGGAAAACATCTGTAATCAGCATTTTTGCCACAACTAATTTATTAACGAATCAGCATTAACTACATTAAAGATAATTGCTTTATTTAAAGTGAAAAAAATTCCCTACTTACTGGAGTTCAACAAATAGTTAATGTACAGAGACGCAGTCACATACCTGACTTGCAGGTGTGGCGTAGGTAGGTGAGATGAACTGGGATAGTAGGCAGTGGGCCAAACCACTGTGAGGAAGGGGAGGGGGAGCTCAACTAATTTTAAATGCATTTTTTTGCGTTTGTATTTCCGCTTACACAATGTTTTTAGGTATACGTACATGTATTTTTCACAATAGACTGTGCGATTTTTTTCACCAAAAAAAAGAGGGACAACCCTCGGAAGGGGGGGGGGCATGTCCCCCCTGTCCCCCCCGGGATTTACGCCCATGACGTGACCGTGGGGAAGTGAAAGAAATGCCGTGCTGGCGTCATGGATACACAGCTTGTGTATGACGTCATCTGGCGGGGCCGGCCAGAGCCGTGCTGCTTGCGGTTGGGAAGTTACGACGCTGGGCTTGTTTTACTTCTGAGGGAAAAATGCGGCGGGGGCAGGCGATTGGTGAGTATTGTGGTTTCTTTCACTTGGATTGCTTTGGCGGAAAGCGAGTAGGATGGCATCTAAGAGCGCTCAGGCATGCAGCCTCGAATCGAAAGCCATGGCCTCCCGTGAGTATTCAGGCTGGCTGGCTGGAAGGGAGCTGGGTCCTCTTGGCATCTCACTGGGGAAGTTGTGAGCCGTGTTGTTGTGATCTCTGATAGCCGCTGTGGGCTCTCGGTTGAGTCCGAGAGGTAGCAGTTTGTAGGAAGGCGGGCTGGAGGATCCTTGCGGAGGAATGTTAGGCAGACGAGTCAAAGTAAGACGTTGTGTTTGTAGGATGTGTCTTCGGTCGTGCGAAGTGAGATGCAAAAAGTGAGATGTCTGGCGGAAAGAGGCGAGGTAGCCTGTCTGGTAGGCCTGCAGCCTCTGGTAGGCCCCGCGGCCTCGAGTTGAGCTGTGATTACTCGTTCACCATGTCTCAAAACCATGTTATTTGCAAAACATTTACTTAAAAAAAAAACCTGAAAGGTTTTTCAAAGTTTGGATTGCCTTTTTAGGATTTTTGAAGGAAGCTGATCCAAATGTATTCTCTGGGTAACTGGGCTTAACATGTATCACCATATAATATTATTGTACCATTGTTTCGATTTTTATGGGTTTATGTATAGTATATGCACATATAATTATATACACATTTTTTCTGTCTCTCTCTCTCTCTCTCTCTCTCTCTCTCTCTCTCCCATGTCTACAAATTCTCATGAATTTTCACCTACATGTCTACTAACTCTCAGAGTAGTCTTTTAGGGTAGTAAAAAGATTATGATTTGGGGAGCAATGTCATCTGCTGGTGTTGGTCCATTGTGTTGAAAACCAATGTCACTGCACCAAGTTTACATTTTTAAAGATTTCATTTTCCAGCTGAATTTGGCACTTGCCCACACTGCCAAAATCACCAAATGTTGGACTGTGACCTGGGTGTCGGTGTGCTTGACTGACCAGCAAACCCACCAGACCCGAACCCCATACAGTAAGGTTTCTCAAATCTTACCCTGGAGGTCAAATGCACTGCAGAGTCTAGCCCTAATAAAACACACCTGAGCAATCTAATCATTGTCTTAAAGGGGCCATAGAATGCATTGAGAGAATATTTTAAATTGTTCTCTGATATGTACATAAAAGGTATGTAGCTAAGGTAAGGGGAAAGAAATGCCCAGAAATGGTTTTACAGGTCCATTTACAACCCTAGATTTTGACCCTAGAATGAAACAGTCTGTTTCATTTTGGCTTATTTGGAAGGTTCATGAATAGTAATGAGGAGGTCTGCTCTGATTGGCTGTTTCTCAGCATTGCTCATTTCAGTA
>JAUCMU010000125.1:12567302-12585378 GCA_032275025.1 Enteromius treurensis | reverse complement strand
ACCTACTCTTCCTGAAAAATAAAAGCACTGTTTGTTTTATTCATATTATGTTTATTTGTAATGTGTATCTATTCAAAAAACAAACATAAACATAAAAACGACTTTTATCTTTGATAATTTTATTATATGCATGCTGTGTTGAAACACTGCCAGAGTGCTATACACACACACTCAGAGAGTGGCTACAGTACTATCGTATCTACCCAAAGTAAGCTAGACGCAAGGCCCTGGAAGCATTGGTGATAGCTAGGAAGAAGAAGAAACTGTAGAAAGCTGGAAGAAGTGCACTGTTCTGAAAGGACTGGCACAATAGTCTAATAAGTTCTATTTTGGAATAAATGTATGTTCAATTTTCCAGCGTTGTCTCGGTGTTCTTTACTTTTAAGAATTTCCAAGGAACTGCGGGGGCACAGGCTTCGATTTTTCTCACTCCTTTTTGACCATACCTCTGTTTGCATTCCTGATCATCATCTTGACTACAGAGACCGTCTCTGCATTTGATAAATAAATAGTTAATCACTATTAATCCTGAGTAACAGTAAAGTTTTTAAATATACTTTTATATTGCAACAATTTCACATTCAATCTGAATGTACAAACAACATAAAGACATTTTTAATATATTGTAATTGAGAGCTGTCAATTTGAACATTTAGACTTAAAGAACTTATAATTTAAGTGAACTCAAAACAATCTTCACATAAGCCCATTGGGGTTGGGTGATGTCGACCAATTTTGCATCGTGCGTTCTCTAATGTGAAACATCGTGATGGCATCGTCGTCGTAGGCGACGGGGGGGGGTTAAGTTCTAACTAAAACAGCAAGCCCCGCCCCACGACTGACAAAAACAACAGTGTTCGCGCAAGCAGGTGAGAGAGGATCGAGCGGAGGAATGATCGCGCAAAAGTGCTTGAATGCGCGTGGATGACATATCAAGCGCGCACGAGGGTTTGAAATGAGCTCGCGGGCCCCGTTTCTTCACATGTACATCTGTTTTCCTCTCGCGGAAATGATTTACTGCGCTCGCCAGCACCAGTTGTGCGCTCGCTTATTAATGGCATGGATTTGCCGCCATAAATTAAGCGTGTTTTTCGTGAGCTGGTTGCTGCAGAGGAGGAGGAGGATCACGATGACGGCTCAGCATCGGGATGTCTATCGGCCATCGGCAATGGGCGATGGCATCGTCTATCGACCCAACCCTAAAACCCATTATAATTGTAACAAAGGAGTTGGAGGCATGCGGGTCCATTTGCAGAATCTTTATTCAGGGTCGACAGGCAGGGTCAAAATACCGGCAAACAGCAATGGGGATAACAGGCAGGTATCGGGGCAGACAGCAAACAGTCACAAAACAGAATAAACAGTCCTAGGTAATAACGGGGAAAAAAAACACAGGAAGAAACGCTCAGAAATGACAGCCTGGGCAAATCACGACTGCGCGATGAGTTGGTGTGAGAGTCTGGCTTATATACAGGGTGTAATGATAGTGTGGGCGCGGATAATGAGGTGCAGGTGTGTGTGATCACATGGTGGTGTGACGCTGCAATGGCTGCTGGGCAATTTAGTCCGGATAACAGTCTCTGGTGATGGGGTGACCTCTTGTGGGAATGGGCAAGAGTTCACAAGATATACTTTCAAAATGTATAACAACATTGACTAGATCAGCGTTTCTCAATCTCGGTCCTCGCGCCCCACCGCTCTGCACATTTCGGATGTTTCTCTTGTCGCCTCAGACATTTGTTCTATTTGAACGTATGTGCCCTGTGAAGTGGACATCAGCGAAGTGAAGTAAACTTTAATGGATTTCCCCTGCTCAGGAAGAAGGGAGCAACGAACACTGTGTAGGGTATATGTCAATTGGAACACATCTCATGCACGGAGCTCTCTTCTAATGAGCTGATTATCAGAATCAGGTGCGTTAACAAAGAGAGACGTGCAAAATATGCAGAGCAGGGGGGCGCGAGGACCAGGATTGAGAACCGCTGCAGTAGGTTATTGTAAAATCAAGTCACAAAAGTTCTTTTAGTTGACATCTCCCTTTCTATATCTGTCTGCCTCTTCTCACTCGTCTTTCAGGATTTTGCAAGCAGTAAGAGTATTCACCTGGGGCAGGACCAGGCTCTGCGTTTTCCTCCAGTGTGGGACTGGTCTCAACAGTTCAGTCTTAAAGACCAGACTCTCTTTAATAATCCCCTGTACGTGGGCAAGATCGCCACCTGTGTTCAGAACGGCACAGTGAAGACATTCACACACAGGCGCAGCAAGGTAAGCTCTTTATCTCTGCTAGACTGTACGATAGACTTTGTTGTCTCTACTAAGGTAATACCAGTCAACAGCAAAAGATAACTAACAGAAACACTATGTTCTATTCCTGCGCTCCTTTATATTATTATTACCATTCGGAAAGTAGGTTGAGTAGAAAAACTTAACTTTCTGTTCAGCGTTTACTTCACTCATTGGATGCTGCAACATCACATTTGCCTTGGCTGTACTACTTAAATTCAAGATTGGTTAACAGCAAAATTCAAATATCTAATGCAGTGGTCTCAAACTCAATCCCTGGAGGGCGATAATGATATTTATCATTTATTGTCGGCTTCTTCCTTTAGAAAAACTACAGCTCCACGCTGCGGGGGGTGCCCTCTGCTTTGCGAAACGGCTCTCTCGGACCCAACGACACCCTGGCGCGCAGGAACTCCCTCGTGCTGCGTCTGCGTTCCGATTTGGCTCAGGTGCGGGAGCAGCAGGAGACCCCATCGGAACGCTTCGTTCGGGACTTTTTCTCTCGTCCTGTTGACCTACAAGGCCTGCTGCTCCCCCAGCTCCTCCCATCTCACCTCTCTGTCTGGAAGCTCTACTTCCTGCGCTGGGTTCCCGAGGCACAGATTCCTCAGGGCGGCCCCATCACCGCCTTCCACAAGCTCTCAGTGCTCACAGACGAGATCGAAATGCTCCAGAACCAGTTGAAGCAGTACCAAGGAGCAGCGGTTACTCCTAACAACCTGCACGCGGAGCACAGCAAAATGTACTTTAAGGTGACTTCTACTCCTCACCAGTCACCTGCTCCTCCAGAGTACCTCAGCTCCTCGTTCCCTTTCTCTCCTGTGGGCAACCTGTGCCGCCCTGGCATCCTGGGGACTCCTCTTAGCAAGTTCCTCAACGGAGCCAAGATCTGGCTCTCCACGGAGACGCTGGCTAATGAGACGATTTGAGGGCAGACCGCTGGGATAGGACAGTGAGGTCAAACTAAGGCCTGAAGATCTTCTCACTTACCGTATTTAGAGTGTACAGGCTTGAGGTACTGACAGTTACCTGGACACTTTTATTCAGTCTGTTGAGCGTTGTCTGTCAGTGAGGGTTTGTTTTTGCACATGATTAAATGTAAGGCTCCAATCGCACATCTTTCTGACTTAGGATTGTTTGGATGGGTCGTACACTGCCTGTGTGGACTTTTCTCTTTGCATTAAAATATTAGGTAGATTTTTGTGTGGAGCTTGTGGCATTAGTTGGAAAGGACGTAGAACTGGTGACACTTTATATTACGGTTCAATTTGTTAACATTAGTTAATGCGTTAGGGATCGTGAACTAACAATAAACAGTTTTTACAGCTAATATTAAATTTCCATGTTCAGATTTAGGGTCAGCAAGTTTTAGAAATCATTCTGAAATGCCGATTTGATTTCTTATTAGCATTACCTTTATTCATATTTCATTTACTAATATCCATTTATACAAACTTAAAAATGAGTGTGTGCAGAAATAACATTAACCTGGTTCTTGATACCTAATGCATTAATTGACGTGACAAATGAAACTTTATTATATAGTGTTTTTGTAGAACTATAACTTAAATCTATGGTATAAATGTGTATATATTTTATCTTTCAATCCTAAAATAGTTTAAGATTTCTTGAAACCTTCTGGTAAGGTCTAACCGTAGTTAGCTGTATTAAAATCAATAACCAAAATTGTGAAACTTGATATAGGAATTGACTGGGTTTATCAGTGTAAACCCCTATAGCAGGCAATAACTGCGCACATACGGGTGCCTCTCAGTCGGCTGGATTCCGGTCTGTGAGACCCGTCGCTTTCTAAAGCACAGCATTGCTGTTTGAAGATGACTGACCGCTGCTCAAGCCAATCAGCTGGTTGATTGGACTTGCATTGCAGTCAGTGCCTCGAACAGTATCAGATTAGATATTATCAATGGAGGAAGTTGTGCTAATGCACCTGTGAACTTTTGCTTTCATTTGGAGTTACTTTGCTAGTGTGACAAAGCGTCTTGGTTTGATATGTAGCCCTTTTAATTATAGATTTTTATTATGGTTGGGGCCTGTATTTTTATTTTTTCTTCCGATTTACATTCTTAAGACTTGTTTTTCCTAGAACTGGTACTTACCCTTTACCCTTGATATCCTTTAACTAGTCTGAAGTAATGCACAGTATGTGTGTAGTTTACCACTAACGCTGTCTGGAGTATGAAAACTGTGATTTCGGCACAGTTTGATTTGTCCAGCAGCACTGATATTTATTCAGTTATGCAAAGAAACTAAAACAGGGATATTGTACAAATCCTCTGTGCCTTGTTGTGGTTGCAGTGTACCTGTTTCTTTTTTCCCCTCTGGATATTAAAAGCTACAAAACAGGGAGTTTTTCCTTTGGTGTGTGAATAGAACAACTAATTCCAAAGCTTGGAGTGGAAGTTGTTTAGATATCATTGGTTGGTCTGTGAACAGAGTCAATAAAGGTTCTTCATTTCTAGTATTTGTTTGTGAGCTCAGGGGGAGCCTTGTGAGGCAATATGCAAAATTTGGCTCTTCAAATTTTCATGCAAATCAAGAGAATTGCCACCTTTGAATGGAGACCCGCCCTTTTTGTTCTTTAGGACATTAAATATGTTTTTCGAATAGTTTTACAAGTTTAGAATACAGTACAAGCTTTCTTTAATCTTGGTTTACATTCTCAGAATACAAGTTCAGCTGAAACTAGATGTAACCGAAGTAAGGAAACATTAAAGGGCCCTAAAGTCAACAATAATGCCCTCTTCTGTCCACTTAGTGTTATGACTAACTCAACACTAGTATATGCATTTATTACATTTTAGATAACATGTAAGCTATTATATATCTGAAGTAACCTTCCCAGCACGGTTCACAATTATTAGAGTAAACAATATTTTTATTGCTTATAATAGAGTAAATAGTGAAACATTTTGATGTAGACCAAAAATACAAAACAAAAATAAAACTCCAAGACAATTTAAAGGAAAAAGAAATTTGTAATTTAATTATAAAAACCTGACAAGATACAATAATTAGATTTCTCATAAAACTAATAACTGTACATATTGCTTTTAACACAAGTCAACATTACAACTTCAGCTTGCTTACAGAAATCTCTTTTTGTTTCTTCTTCTTTGCCGTCTTGTCCTTTGAGCCCTTGATTTGGCCCTTGACTTGGTCTTGTAACTGGGAGAAGAAAGCCTGAGAGGAACGCAGGGCCTTATCCATGCCATCATTCTGTCATAATTTACAGGAGGGAAAAAGTTATACACCTAAACAAAACAACAATAATCAAACTGTATTCATGAATGCTGCACTTAAGTTACAGACCGTGAGTACTTTGGCTTTTCCTCCTTTAGTAAGTTTCTTCAGAGTCTGTTCAACCTCAGCTTTGCTCTTTTTCTTCTGGTCTCCTCCTTTCATCGCCTCTTTGGCTTTCAGTTTCTTCTCCCGCTCTTGAATCTTCAGACGCTTCAGTATCTTCTTCTTGCGTCTCTCTCGTTTCTTATCTGTGGTGGTTTTCTCTGTGTCTCCGAGTATGTCTCCTGCCTTATTCTTCTCCTGAGATAAGGAAATAAAATGCATTGACCACTCATGAAGATTGTGAAATCTAATTCATGTAAATGTCTCACTTAAAAACTACAAAGCAAACTCTTTAAAAGTGAGGTTTTCCGATAAACTTGAATTGAAGCGAGCAGGCTACACAAACCTTAATCTCCTCTGGAGCCAGAAGTGTGGCATCACTGGCATTGACTGGAGCCACTTCCTCCATGGCTATAGAAGGCAAGTTGGAAACCACTTTCACCTCAGGAATGTGCTAAACACAGAAAGAACAGAATCCATGTATAGGCCAGTGTTTAGCAGTTTCTAAATTGAAAGCGTTTAGAACATATCTATATGAACAGGGCTCGTTTGTGTTTGACATCATGCATGCAGGAATATAGCTGGCTCATGCCACAAAGACATTTTTACTCACTGGTTTTGGCGTGAAGTGGAAGTTTGATAGAGCATCCAGTTTAAGGAAGAGTGTGTCCATGAGTTTCTGGATTTCTACATGTGCTGGGTTCTCTTCCTCTTCCTTCTTTTCCTGAAAAACAAAAATTAGTATAATACAATATAAGGCTGGGTGATATATTCATATGCATCTTGTCAGTAAAGCCGGTTCTTCGATTAGCGGTAAACCCTCATCACCTGTTTTTAAATGAAGCAGCAGTTCATACACAGAGCCGTAGATCACTGACAAGCTACTCAATATCGGGTTCAGTTCCACGGGTGATTCATTTGCGATATTGAACATATTGCATCGCTTGTCAGTGATCTAACGGGGCGTCAGCGTTAATGCTTGTCGGAAGGCGTGGTTGAAGTTTGGCACCGACGCCATGATCATAGCAGCGTCAGCCAATGAAATTAGACAGGAACTCAACAACAAAAACTTGTAACGTGATTGGCTGCCACCTGGCTACTGTATTTGCATGGAGCGATCCTGATTTGCTGATGCTTCTTTAGGCGGCGCTTCACTGGTGTTGCTCGCGACAGAAGTTGAAAAATTCTAAAACTTCTTTAAAAAAAAAAATCTCTTAATCTTTCAAAACTTTTTTCTCAAATGAAGATTTTTTTTTTTTTTTAACATTTTGCCTTTAATTTGATAGGACAGATCATAGCTGACAGGAAGTAAAGCGGGGGGAGGTCGATACTGGGGAAAGGAACTCGCGACACCCGAAGCACAACGACGCTGAATGTCAATGCACTGCCCAAGAGGCTACCGGCGCTGACATCATAACAAACTTGCAAACTCAAAAGGTGATATACATTAAACACAATTTTAGACTTCATTCAAATTACAAGCTAAAATGTTTTTGTAATTACATAAGCATGCGAGATAAAGCAGTGGACAGGACTCACCTGTGTCTGTTTCATATACTCCTGCTCATAAACCTCAGCCAGACTCTGTTTGCTCTTCTCGTGGTCCAGAGTGAGTCTCTTCTTATATTCAAACACCTCCTCTTTAGGCTTCTCCTTCCTTACCACATCATCCCACACCTGAGACACAATCACAATATAATCAAGCAAAAAGTGGGTCACATATTCAATGGACAATTTGCTCTAAATGGAATAATAAACTATTTAAAGTCACTTGAACTGAACATGAAGTTTAAACAAACCTGATCTTTGATTCTCTGTTTGATAATATCCTCAAGCTGTAAAGTAGTTTCTTCTGTGATGGCTGGAGCTGTGGAGGAGAGAAACTAAGTCACGAACAAATCAAAAGGCGTTTATGGTGTGATGATCGGCATGAAGCTCTCACCCATCCTAGAGGCCTGGTCAAACGCCACATCCTCTTCCAGCATGCTGTTCTCCGGTCGAGTCTGAGCGCTCACCTCTCCTGTCAGCTGCCACGGCTTCTCGGACAAGGCAGCGTTCTCCAGTTCTTCGATCTTTTGTGCCATCTGTTTACATTCACAACCAATCAAAGTTAGTACTTAAAACTAAAACTGTTGCCTTGACAACTCACTGAAGTCATTTAAGTTGAAGCACTAAAAACTGTACACAAATAAAAACCAAAACTCAACTGAAACAAAAATTAATTAAATACTTTTTCAGTTAAAGATCACCAAGTGGGCAGACAAACCTTTTCCTGTCTCTTTTCAAAGGATGACTTGGACTCAGGTTTAGGTTCGTTTTTGGCTTTCCCACCTAATATATCTTCGACATCCTCCCCTTCACTGTCATCTTCAGGGAGGTCAAAGGTCACCTTGCGTAAAGCATTTCTTGCTCCATCACCTGTGTCATCTCTAAATTGAGAAGTGATATGCATTAGATCTCTGAACAAAAATGCTGTAAAACACCGCAAAAGGCGGCAAGTATCCTCACGACTTACTCATTCAAGTCAAAATCCTCCTCATTCATATCATCTTCATCGTCCTCCTCCTGCTCCTCCGGCTCATTGTCTTCTTCTCCCTCATAACTATCATCTGAATCTGGGTCCTTCTCTTCATCTGGATCCATATCTTCAGGTTCTGCAACCACTGGAGCAAAGAAATCTTTGTATTTCATATCTCTGGAGCTTTTCTTCTGGAAAACAAAAAAAACACCAAGTTTCATGAGATGTCAGTTTGAAGTCACGTCGTTTACACAAAGCAACAAACACGCATCTGTATATTAGACCCATAGTTTTACACCCTGGGATCCATGGAGATGATGCTACAAATTAAAATAATGGAAAGAATAAATAAAGGCTCAGGGAAGGTCTGTTACACCATTACCTTTTGCTGTTTTGTGAGCACTACGGGTTTGTCAAAGCATAGGTCCTCGTCATCGTCAGATGGCAAATTCTGAAAGTAGTCTATGTCCTCCCCTAAGCTCTCATTTCCTTCTCTTTTATCCATGTCATCCAAAAAGGCTTCCATTTCTGCCAGTTTAAAAAACCTGTCATCTACTTCTGATGAAGTCCTATTAGGTTTAGACTTGGCTAATTTAGCAGCTGACTGTTTCTGTTTGTTTTTTTCCTCAAATTGATCTACATCAAAGTCCAAATCCGAGTTTTCACCAGAAAAGTCATCGTCCTCGTTGCTTGAAGATGGTTCCAACCTCTGCTTAATTTCCTCCTCTTTGTCCTTATCATCATCCTCCGCACTCTCTTCTTCTAAATTACTAGCAATTTCTCCATTATCAAAATCTTCCTCCGCCTCTTCTTCATCTTCAAAAAATTGTATAGTGTCATCTGTGACAGCATGTTCAACTGCCTCCTCAAAATGTGTCAGTAATGCATCGTTCTGAAGCTCCAGCTCCTGCCAAATTTGCTCCTCATCAAAGTTTTCGATGACCAGCTGCTCCAGTGAGCTTCCTTTGTAGTCTGCAGGCTCATGGGCTTTATGCAGATCATAAAGAGTCTTGGTAAGTGATTTGAAGTCTGTTGCCAGAGCATCCTGGGCACTGAATAAAGATGAAAGAAAATTGTGTCACACCTGTAATATTTTATTACTTGCGTATATGCATAGTTAAATATATATACTTAGTAACATCCAGAGAAATCAACACGAGAGAAAAGTAAGAAAAAGGTACGTCACATATATTAAACTCGTAACTACAACGTGAGACGTTTGCACATGTGTGGCCCGATACGCGTTTCAGCTCGTGTAACATTACTAAACGTTGAAATGTTAAATTTACAAGTCATTCAGCAAAATAGTTGAATCATTTTGCGTGCATCCAACCTGAGAAATTGCTCCGGGTGTGCTGTGTCTCTGTTCAGTAGCTGTAAGCAGCTCTCCAACGTGCTACCATCCCCGGTCGCCATGTCTGCATGGGTCTCTGCGTAACGTTACCCTTGGTAAATACAACCCCCGGAAACAACATGCACTGTGTTGCGTTCCACATCGAAGGTTCCACAGTGTAACAATAATGTTTCTTAATATACTGGTTTAGAGTACAATCATTAATAAAAATTGAAATAATGAAAAGCGTACCTGTTATGAATATTTTATATGGTTAAATTACCATAACTGGACACGTGGGTCGCGCTGTTTAAATAAAGTTTGCGTGTTGCGATGAGCGCAAAGATGGCTTCCGCTTTACTGAAGGTTGCAGGTAAACTTTAGTAAATCGAAGTTGTTTTAGTGTCCTTTAAATGTTTGCAACATTTACAGCTGCTTCTTTTATTCTAAGTGCACACCGTGTGTCTTACTCCTTGACAGCGGTTGTGAATAAAATCCACCTATAGATTATTTCTATTTAATGCGTTCATGCTGCAGTCTCATCTCTTTTTTTTAGTTACAGGTCTCTCGAGGTATGCGTGGCACACTTTATCCTCAGTGAGGGCATTGTCTCTGACTGTACCCGTCGGTCAAGGTGTCCCTCAGTCATTATGGAGGTTAGGAAGACTGAATCATGTGGCTATCGCAGTACCAGACCTAGAGAAAGCCACAGCACTGTATCGTGATGTGCTGGGGGCTCAAGTAAGCGCCACAGTGCCTCTTCCTGAGCACGGGGTGTACACTGTGTTTGTAGAACTAGGAAACACCAAATTAGAGCTTCTGCACCCTTTGGGAGAGAAAAGCCCTATTGCAGGGTTCCTGCAGAAGAACAAAGCTGGAGGGATGCATCATATCTGTATTGAGGTAAAGATAAGATAAGGTTAAGTCAGTGCTATGTGCAATTGTCCAGCATGATATTCAAAGCCCCCCGTATTGGCTAGGGGCGTGCAGTGTTTTTGCTGTAATTTTGACTGTTCTGCTTTTCCTTATACCTGTATTATAATTTATTAGATCAATTAAACAGTTTGACGATTCTGAGACTGTTAATTTTATATATAATATAAATAATAAAAAACAGCTGTTGAGGAGAAAAGTAAATATAAACACATAAAAATACAAAGTTGTCTTTGGCTTCTTTTACAAACGTACAGACAAACATAAAAGTTGCATAACGTAAAACTATCTCATAGGTGGCATGCATCACAGAAGTCAAATCACAATTAATGACGATTGAGTCCAAAATAAACCTTGTGCATGGATGTGTATTTCTGTACAGATCATAAATGTACAATGTACCCAAACATACACTATGTAAACAAAAACTGTTATTTTGAATGTTATTAATCGCCATTAATTGTTTGACCGCACTAATCACAATATTTATTAAGAAAATTTGAATAAATGTTTTTTTTTTTTTTACGTTTTTTTTAACCGTAAATTAAACAAGCAAAGTTTTATTTCAGATATTTTTTATTTTCAGATACTTTCTTCCCTGTTAATTCTTGCTTTTTCAGTATTTCAATACACAAATAAAATTAAATGAGACAGTAACAATGATATTAATATAAAGTAAAATTATTGGAAATTCATGAACTAGATTTCTTGTGAATCAACGAATGAACTTGTTCATAGTTTAGTGTCCGTGTCCATAATATGTGTTGCTTGTTTAATTGCAGGTGGATGATATCAATGCTGCAATAGTTGATTTGAAGGCAAAGAAAATCAGGCTGCTGTCCCCAGAGCCGCGTATAGGAGCTCATGGAAAACCTGTGATGTTCCTCCACCCTAAAGACTGTGATGGGGTTCTTGTGGAGATAGAACAAGCCTAGCTATCACACATTATCTTGTAAACAGAGAATTGACACTGAAGCAATTGTGATCATTGAAAGGAGAATTGTAAAATTCCACTTGTTCCACTCATATTTAATCTGGTTGTGCTTTATATTCTTTGCCTTAGTAAAGATCTTTCTTTAATTACATAATAAATTATTAATTTCTTTCCAAAATCTTCCAAAGTTTATAAATCTTGTTTAATTCAGTTCTTTTCGTATTAATATTTGTGGGGTACACTAGGTATTTTTCTAACAGAAGCCAAAATAAGCCCAATTACATGCATGTTCATGTTGCTATTTTTATGAATGTGAATTGAAATCCTCGCCTCTCATCTGGCTCTCAGTGGAACAGACAGATCGAAGATTTCTTTTTCTGGCTGACAACCATGTATTTGGGAGACGTGTTGGCCAATACTCATCTCTCCACTGTAGTCAACTAGAAACGGCGAACAGAAAGCTGGTTTTTGTTCTTAAATGTGCTGTTTTTTGAAAAAGAGAGGTGTTTGTGGGCCTGATGTTTGTGGGCATTCTCACTGTGTGGTCTCCAATGTCTTGTTTGAATCTTGCTGCTTCAGCACCATTAGAATAAAGGGGGTCTTTAATGACGCTTTAAGCGGTTTTTGACTTTTCAATTTATTTGGCAGTCGGAAAAGGAACAGAAATCTTTCCAGAAAAATTCACACTCTGCCTGTCCAAAAACAAACAAACAAAAAAAATTTATTTTGAATCAATCCCTATTTTACCGATGCTCTATTTAGGCTTTTAAAGTGAAAAATAGCTTATTAATAAATCAATATTACATGTTGCTCTTAATCAAACATGAAGAAAATATGCTACTTTAAGTGTTTTTCAGGAGAAAGGATATCTGCAATGGAGCAAAACACGTTTTCTAATGATGTTCTGTTGAAGCTTGCATTTGCTTGTCTTTTTCTGTAGAAATCATAACGTGAAAACATCTGCCTGGATTAATCGTGGTGAAGCAATACTAGCTGCACGGTAATTAGTTTTCAGTATCTCAAAGGCATCTCATCCTAATTGCAAGTATTCAAACCACATGTCCAGTTTTATCTGCGGCATTGGAAGCAGTTTATTGCCTTAGCCTTGAGAAACGCCATCTCATATTGCCTGGCCCAGAACACCATCTGCAAGAGAAGGGAATTAAGTATCTCATATTTTCTCTGCTAATACTATTGATTTCATATTCCTATTTTTTTTTTTATTGGCCCATGACAACATTAAGACATCAGCTAATGCATGCATGATCTAACATGTAATACCTAGGCATGTACACCCAACAGAATCGGGAAGCAAAGATTATACGTTTCATGGAAACGAAAATCTCTCTTATGTAATATATAGAGAATCTGAGATTATGCTTAATTTGAGTGAAATTACCCTTCAAAACAAGGCCAAAAAAGAAATGGCTGTGTGTGTAAATGGCATCACGAGGGTGTTAGATGGTGAATTTGTAAACATTTGAATGGACTCTAATTACTAATGATAATTAATAATGACATATGGAAAGCTAAATAATCACGCTTAGATCCGCGCGCGTTCAATGCCATTATGCCCAGCTTTGTTAGTTTGTTGATCAAGACGCAATTTAAGATGAATTTAAACGACAGCATCGTTTTAAGATCATTTCTCCCACACAATGAAAGCCACGAGCGCTCTTTCTCTCTGTCTCGGGTGGGGTTTGTGGTGAAGGAGCCCAGCGCTGCAGTGGAGCGCCCCCTGCTGTTCTCTATCTCTTCTCTTCAGGCTTCTGTTCTGCTCAGTCTCCGGGATGCGGTGTCGTTGCGGTTCTTACTCTCTATACCTCTAAAAAGCACAGGACTTCTATATATGAACATCACAGCATCAAAGGTTATGCAGGTAGGACGGTTTTCTGTCTTATGTTTCGCCCCATCTGAATGTTTAGTGTAGCGTATTGATGCGAAATGAAGTGATGCGCTCGTGAAGGATACGGCAGGATTTCATTCTGTCAGTGCAACATCAAACTCGCTGCTACGAGCACGTACATGATGTTAGACGTCCTCCTCGGCCGCCTTTCAACTATTCAAATCGTTGTTACTGTGAAACAGATGGAAATTGCGCACGTCGGTTTGTTTGTATAATTTTTGTGTGTATCTCCTTTTCTTTAGAGATCTTATTTGGTGTGCCTATTTTCACTTTCTCATTAAGAACCATGAAGAAATGTCATGACAAAAACGTGGAAAGTCTTCAAAAAAGTTGGTTAAAATATGTCGCACTGTAAAATAGACCCAGCTAAGTTTTACTTTCTTAAATCTTCATGCATTTGAATATTTCGTCTTTTCTATCTATATGTGTATATGTGTATCTGACATGTGAAATATATATGTGTGTGTGTGTGTGTGTGTGTGTGTGTGTGTGTGTGTATAATCGTTTAAGCTATGTTAAATATTTTAAATTAATAAACTTTGTTACAATTATTTGAAATACATTTCAAAAGCAAAGATTGAGTTATTAGTCAATATTAAATATTTAATAAGTGAGTTTGCATGGTTAAAACCTTAAAAGGGTCATGCAAGATTTTCAGTTTTCTTTATACGCCCCTTATGCAAATCTTAACCTACAATCTTCATGTTCATAGAAATGTCAGCTTATATGGGGTAGTTGAGAGATATCATTGTTATTCAGATTTTTTTTTTGTTTACTGTTACAAGCGGACCTGGTTGGTCAGTAGCCAGCAAAGTCTGATTAATAAATCTGTTTGTACAGGGAATTTTGCATTCTATCCCGGTATACATCTTAGATGCTGAGATTCTTATTGTGGAACATAAACATAATTATGTCCTAGTCCTTCAGTTCTGGTTGAATTGTAGAGCTTATAATCACGCTAAATCAAGCATCAAATTCAAGCCTCGAGCTGGAAATCAAGCATCATGCTGCTGCTGTAAAAGATGAGCTCCTTTTTGCCCAGAGAACAATAGCCGGTCCACTCCCCTAAAACCGATCAATGAAACCACAAAGACTAGAAAATGTTGTGCATATTCTAAAAATATGTGGCGTGGCTGAACTTTTCACAGCTTAGAACAAAATAACACACATCTTCTAGAGGTAAATGAATGCTTGAGCTAGAAGTCTGCTCGTCTTTGAATGTAAAGCTCAAAGTAGTTCATATTAATCTGAAACATAATGTAGAGAGGTAGAGACAGTTTTGCAGTGGTCGGGAAGGAAGAAAGCCAGACTGAGTCTGAAGGAGGGAGTGTGAATGCTTATAAAGGTGCATAATTTCTGAGTGTGATCCCAGTTGGTGGTTCCGTCTCCACAACAGTCTCCTGCCGCTCTCTTGTCCAGGCAACCTGCTCACACACACACACACACACACGCTGCCCCGCCCCTACTTTCAGATCTCTTATTGTTACGGTTCTGTGCTGAAGGACAAACACTGTTTGCAAGAGCATGCTGAGATGATATTTGTGCACCAGTAGGACATCTATAAATTGATCTCTTGCGGTAATCGGATAGAAACATGGAAAGAAAAGCCTGGGTGAGATTACTCCCTTTAGGGGTAATTTTAGATAAATAATATTTAGTTGACAATCACAGAAAAATATGTTGAAATGTAATTTCGCTACAAATCTTCAGGAGATTTTGATAGAAACTGTTTTGGATGATAAATACGGTTGTGCAGTAGTGGTGAGATGTGATGGTGTGGGCAGGTTTTTTTTTCTAATGTGGGTGTAAGCGGTTTTGGCCCAAAGCTGCCGTCTGGTTTAGTACTTGCTCTGATATATATGATCCTGTTGCCTTTGTGTGTGTGTGTGTGTGTGTTTTTGTGTGATAACCTCTGGCAATGTGCCCAGGAACAGGAGGATAAGGGTCAAAGAGGCATGCTCTCACTCAGCTCAATTTAAAATCTACTGCTCACTATAAATATATAGAAATGTTGATGTGCAGTTAGCAGTCTACAGCCCTGAAAAGTGCAGAAAGGATACATGTCTTCCAGTCCATATACACTACCATTCAAAAGTTTGAGGTCGACGACAAGAAAAAAAAAAAAAGGTTTTAAAGGAAGTCTCTTCGTGCTCACCAAGAGTCCATTAATTTGAAATATAGTATAAAAAATAAAAAATAAAAATATATATAATTTGAACAACAGCACTACTTTTTATATTGTGAAAAATCCCTATAATTTAAAACATGTATTTGTTTTTTTAATTAATATTCTAAATTGTTCAGCAATCATTAGCCTTCAGTGTAACGTGATCTTTTAGAAATCAATCCAATATGCTAATGTCTGTCTCAAGAAACACTTTCTTTATTATTGTACATTTTGAAAACAGTTGTGCTGCAAGCCATGATACATTTTTCAAAATTCTTTGATAAATACAAAGTATAAAAATATATATTTTTAAACAATTAAGTGTCACTTTTGATCAGTTGCTGAATAAATTAATTTCTTACAGTGCAAATAATTATTATTATAGGCATTTGACTGCTCACTGATATGAATGTGGCCTTTGTTTAACTTTAGAGCATGCTCTGTAGGAACAAAAAAAAAAAAAAAAAAAAATGCATGGTAGTGCTGTAGTGAACAAATCCGGTGAACGCTGATATCCCAAGAGTGTCACACATTAAGGATAGGTAATGGGGGTGTGCCGGCGGCTCTGACTTCAGACTGATGTGAATACCATGTAGAAAATAAAAACATGATTTCAAGTAGAGTTTCGCCCACACAGTTTACTTCATGGATTGTTTTCATGAGCTCTAATCTTATGGTTGTGTCAGATATTGAGTTGTTTGGGCTCTGGATGAATATAAAAATGTTTCGTGATACATGACATTAAAAAATAAGCATGATTTTTATTAAAATCTCTCTAAAAGTCACTGATTGTGAAGCGCCTTTCATCCTTGTTATTAAAATATTTTTCTTTGTTTGTTGTTGTTTTTTTTCAGAGAGCCTTATAACCTTGCTTGATCGTTCAAAGTTTAGATCAGAAATGGCATCTCCTATCAGTGAAATGAAACAGAGAAGTGGCTTATTGGACACAGGCCCTTTAATTCATTGCTTATGTGTCTTTTGAACAGACTGGAGAGTGATTAATATTGATAGCATAGCTCAGAGACTCTGACTAGATGTGAATGAGTCGTCTGCTCCCTTGATGTTTACTTTTGAAAAAAATCGAGTAGCCAAGCATGGTGACTTCTTAGATATTTTAAAAGCACACTGTTATTCGAAGTAAGTGAAAGCGGCTTTTTTAGCATACTATCAACCCAGCATGATTTGAGAGGAGCTTTTGTGTTTGTGTCTTTTGCCTCCTTTATCACCTTTCCATTATTTTTGGGAAGCTGTCCACATTTTTTTGCTTTCATCCTCTTGTTTATCATATAAAAAGAGAATATTGTGAACTCAAGTGCGATGTGAGTAAGGTCTGTAACCGTTATTTTACATGTTGGCTGAAGTTTATCTGACTCAAGATGATGAAGCAATGTTGCTCTTGATCTTTTCATTCATTACCAAGTCTGTGCGTTCTTTGAAAAGCTAATTATTTTATGCCTCTGGCTATGTGTACCCTGCCCTCATATCTGATGTAATATCTGTCATAATGCTCTAAATAAGTAAGTAAGTCGTGCACTGACTTGGGTAAAAGCTTTCTTGACTGTGCGAGGAGTTGCTTTTTCTGTAATGGTGAGTCACTTGTTGGTGAATCACTTGCTGTATCCTCCTGGATTGAGTTTTGCCATTTTTCTCACACCTGCTAAGTTTTCCCTGCGTCTTTAAATTTGATCTGGAGCAAGGTTGTTCTTGTTATGATTTAGTCAAGTCAGTTTTATTTGTGTAGTGCAGCGTTTTACTGTCTTTTTTAGTCCAAGGATCCCAGGGTTTATATATAGCGATGTGACTCTGCTGCTGAGTTTTGATATGAAAGTTTTCCAAATGCAGCTTAAGGTTCTTACTGTGAACAATTCAATCATTTTAAAAGAAAGAAATTTCTTTCGAATGTAAGCTTGAAGTCAGATTTGCTGCCTTCTAGTCAACAACCAATGGACAGAACCAAGACCCGCTCTAAATTTGTATTTGTTTATTTTTTACTTGGATGCATGTCAGTATGGATGAAATGTTCTGTCACTTCAGTTTAATCATGAATTTAAGGCTTGCCAAATCTAATATTCATGTGGTGTTAAATTAATAAATGTACATAAAACATAGTATAGTAAATATGGTTAAAATCTATGACATATCACTTCAGTTAAAAATATAAAAATTATAATCTATTTGGAGCACTGCATGTGTGTATACTGCACATTTCTTGATATTAAGCCTAAAAGTCGCTTTTGACGAGGCCTGTATGATCTTTGAGTAATATCTGTCTGCTTGCATTAGGGCAACTTTAACACATTCAGATATACTTCAATATATCTTTAGTTGGATTTCAGCACTACTTCCACACAATTAAACTGCATTAAAGGAATAATTCACCCAAAAACGAAAATTCTGTCATCATTTACCGACTCTCGAGTTGTTCCACACCTGGATGGATTTCTTTGTTCTGCTAAACACAAAGTAAGATATTTTGAAGAAAGTTCGTAAACCAGGCCAATTTGGGTCACCATTGACTTGGTATTTTGTTTTCCTACTGTGGAAGTCAATGGTGACCCAAACCCAGGGGCCTGTTCCATAAAACAAGTTTACCAAATAAGCCAGGCTTATGGCAGATAGTCTGACTTATTTTAAACCAA
>JAUCMU010000125.1:12512779-12552601 GCA_032275025.1 Enteromius treurensis | reverse complement strand
TTTAATAAATCTGCAAAAATGTCAACAATTCAGTGTTTTTCTGTCAATATGGGGTGCTGTGTGTACATTAATGAGGGACAAAATGAACTTAAATGATTTTAGCAAATGGCTGCAATGTAACAAAGAGCGAAATATTTAAGAGGGCTGTATACTTTCCGTACCCACTGTAAGTAATCTCATAGAGGTAATAATTGGCAATAGAAAGTGTGGTTTACCACCTCATTATTTGATGCTTATTTTCTTTGTACAGCGTTCTTTACCTATATGTTTTACTGAGAATTTAGCTACTACTTTTAAGTGCATGAGAATGTTCTTCGTTTATCTAAGCCAATGTGACTTAATCAAAAAAGTGCATCTGTAATATGTTGAAAAGAATTCCTGAAATGGCTATGAACTCCATTACGCATTCCTGCCTTAATCTGCTATTAGCACTGCCAGGTCCGAGCTGGAATCTCAGCCAAACCCCAGTACTCTGAGCCATATGCTAAATGCATTAAAACTGAGAACCAGACTGTGTCTAGTAGCTTTAACTGCTCTCTGATTGTATTCATTCATTGATTATATTTTAAGTGGAGATGCATATCGAATGATTCAGGGCAATTTAGGCTTGCACTTTCACTTCAGGGCTAGGGCTAACTTGATCCCACTTCAGCTCTGCTGTGTGTGAATGCAGGTCCTCTGTGTGAATTCCAGATGGTTGTAAGGGAAGGATAGTTTGAGGAGGTAAAAAATTGCCGCCTTATTGAATCAAACCCAGCCATTTCCTGTGCCTGAGTCTGCGCTCCGCTCCACACTCTCCATATAAGGCAATGGTATTTGCATGAGGGAACGGCCTGCCATGTCAGTATGGATCTAAGACTGGTGCTGCTGACATTTTTCAACTGCTGTAGGATTACAGTGGGGAAATGATCTGTTACAGTATTTTCTGGCAAGGTTTTTGCAAGAAGAACAATGTATTTTTCTCTCCTCCTTTTTATGAATGAAGCATTTCTTCTTTCTGTAATTTTATTTTTCATGTGAAGTTTTTTTGTGAAGTACATGTAATAAGTGGGTAATAAGAGCAAGTAATAAGATCAGGTCTTCATATGTGATGCCAGCCAGACTCTGGGATAGATGGTGTTATTATAGCCTCTCTCAATACTAGTGTACGGTATATTATATACTCTCCAGATGTGCCGTTCACCAGTCCGAAGAATCACATTACACTGACCTCGCAGCTGCTCCTTAGTCAATTAAAACAATGAATGTTCTAATTTATTATGCATTCATTTAAATGACTTGATTATGCTTGGTGAGTTGCACCATCCAGCTTCAGATCATGGTGCGTTTTAATGACAGTAAGATTTTATTAAAGAGTTTAGTTGCTATTTGGTGCTAATTTACATGCACTAAAATGATTGTATAGTACTATTCCAATAGACTATTTTTTATGATAAATTTTTTTAGCACCCTCATATTGAGTAAAAACATAATGCAGAAAACACACCTGATGCACATATTTTTTGTTGTTTTTATTCATTTTTGTGTTAAAGTTGTTTTTTGTATTAAAGGGACAAAATTATCTGAACGGACCTGGCACTATAATTACATATAATTACACTTTACATGCCTTCTTGTTTAAAAAAAACATCACAGTTATTATTTGTCACGTCAGAAAACAGTAGTTTGAATATTACTGTAATGTTATTGTTTTTTTGTTAGCTATATAATCAGTAAGTTGGATGGTTATTGCACAATAAAGCACAGATTATGGGTGTTTTATGTCTTTCTAAGGCTGTCTTCTTCCTGCTGTTTATAATGGTAAGCGTTCATGTAAAATTGTTGGGGTTGAGATATTTTATTGCCTGGTTATTTAAATCCTGATTGATGTCTTCCCAGGGAGTTTGGGATTTTGACCTTGCGTGGTGCAGATGGGTATCATTTTTGTCGTGGTGTAACTAATGCCTGCTGTTCCTGGGTGAACCACAGGACAAGCGTAAAGCGAACATTAGCTTTCCTTGTTTCCGGTGTTCCTTTTACAAAGCAGAACATTTTCATCCCTAAATAAGCCTAGCGGGACCAACTATAGCTTGTAAAAGCAGAGATGCTGTTTTCTCCCTTGCTTGACTTTGTGTGGTCTATGACTTTGAGTCTTGGACAGTAGGTGTGGTCGTTGTGCTTTTTGTAAAGACGACTTATTTAGAAAGAAAAATAAAATTGACGGTGTCTGGCACATTGCACTTGTGTTTTGGATTAACTTTAATGAATAATCACAAACAACTGGCAAGTAACACACTGAATTGAACATAAAATGCTTAATAGTATTTCCTTGTAAAATCAGTCATTTTTAGTTTGACTTCTTCATTGTCGTCATCGTCTCATTTAAGTCATTGTGTGTTGAAATAGCATCCTGTTTTCGCAGTTCTTATGAAGCTCTGCTTTGGCTGGAAGTTTATGGGGAACATGTGCTGGGAATGAAGACATTCATCTTCTTTCCAGGTGTTTATGTGTCCCGTGGTGTGATAGTGATGTGGACTCTTAACGGTTCAAAACAGTCGAAAAGACAATGAAATCTTTCTGTAGAGCATGCAAAAATAAACGAAACAAAACAGTCTGTAAAGGTCTGAATGAAGTGTTTACTGTTTTGTTTAAACACTGCCTTCCTCCTTTAATGGTTTTAAGCCAGCTTCACTTCTAATAATCTTCAGGTGAGGTTCCTTATTGTTGTCATGGTGTTGAGAGTTTATTGTGTTCCTTTATTTCCCTGTAATTTACCTCGGACTTGTACTGTGCTCGTTTACGATGGCAAGTTAATTAGTCTTTCAAGGGAGGGAAAAAAACCTTCCATACTTGGTCTGCTTCTGCTTTTCTTGCGCCCCTAGATTTTTCAGACTGAGGAATGTACGATTTTGAGAATGTTAAATGTCTTTTTCAGTTTACCTCATATCATTGTCGTGGCATTCCTTAGCTTGGGAAAATTGCTGTAAGAAAAGAGTTGACAAATGTGGCCTTCAAATCGGACTAATGCACTAATGATTGAACATTAGAGAGGGAAATGTTTAAAACAGCAGTGCATTTGGATCATGTGCTCTCCAAGCGGTACACTCACTGTCTATGTCTGTCTGTCTGTCTCTCTCTCTCTCTCTCTCTGTGTTTCTTGAGTCACACTCTTTGTATCCTTCTCTTTTGATATCCTGTCAAATGCATTTGAGGCTTTGTGTCAATCTGAGTAAGGGTCTGGTTCCTCATAAGCCATTGTGACCTCAGAACGGTAGCCAGAAGCCATTGACTCACGTCCCACGAGGAATGACCCAAGCTCTCCGGAGACACACCCTCTGCAAAAACATCACCAGAGCGGAAGTAGAAAGGGAAGGGAGGTAAAAGAGGGAGAAGAGGAGGTATGGTGAGAACATCAGGAGAAGATCTAAAGAAGTGTTTGTAGTGCTCCGGGAGCTTTAGGGAGACTCCTGACCATGCACTTTTTATCGGTTTAGAAAAACAAAATCAACATCTGCTGCGGTGAAAAAGAACGAGCTGTGTTAAATGTGCCGCAGGCGGTGAATTGGACGCGGTCATTTTGCTGACTGCACTGTTTGCTCACATTAACTGTTGTCAGCAATGTACTGTTTATCAGCGCTCATGACTGCATGCGATTCAGAATGAAGGTGTAATGTCTGTGTGGCATTAAAAATGTTTGCAAATTATTATTTTTGAACTGGTTCTTCGATGACTGCCTATCTGCCATGGTAGTTTCTATCACAATACCTTAAATATGGCTTAATATTATAGTATGATATATTAAGTATTACAATATCAAGAAGAAATTAATTCCTGCTGATTACCAGCATTTTTAAGTGAGACAAAGCTGGTTCACTGGTCTTAGTTGCAGTGTTGTTTATGTTGTTTGCATACTGCTTTAGTTTATTAAAATTTTTATTAACAACTCATTTTATTTAATTTATTGTTTTGATAATATATTTATATTTTTTACATTTCAGTTTTAGTTCTAATTCTTATTTAAGAGGTTACTATGAAGTATATTATAAGTTCCAATTTAAGTTTTTCATGTATTTTCTTTTAGCTTTATTTCAATTACTGAAAATAATTGAAGTCAACAGTTTCGCTCGGATCAGAGCAGTTTTTGATGGCTGATTTTAGGGTATTTTTCATTGCAATTTATGTCGCTGCCCAGAAAACCTCCAGCTTAGCTTGGAGACAATCTTAAAACAAATTTTTTTTTTCAATGTAGTTGCTCGTGTTGCTTGCTACCACTAGTATACTATGCTTCCCTACCACCCTAAACTCACACCATTCGTTGAGGAAAAAAAGCTGCTCATACAAACAGAGCAATGTTTCAAAAGGTCAGCAGAGCTGCAATGTGTACACACTTCTGGAAAGTCAACCTATGAAAGGCTGACACACAGCTGTATCTGTACATCAAATTTGAGACAAAGTATTTCAGCTTTAAATAGATGATGCTATCTCTAAAACGAAGTCTAGTTGTGGAGTGTCTATCATTCTCTTTGCAAATACTATAGTTTCTGCCAGGTAGCCTGCTACACAAAAGCTATGGGTGTGTATACAGTCTAACGAGAGTTTCTTGTTTGCGTTTGCTTTCACAGGGGAGCCGGGGACACTACCGGTACCACTGGCAAAGCCACAATGTCAAGCAAAGCGGTGTGGATGATATGGTGCTTCTCTCCAAGATCAACGAGGACGCCATTGTGGAAAACCTCAAGAAGAGATACATGGATGACTATATTTTTGTATCCTTGTCCAGCTGTAAATACATAATTTTCCTGTGACGCACTAGAAAAGTCTTGGATTGCATCCTCTTGAGTAAAGATTATATCTTGATTGGGTTTATTCTGGCCTAAGCAGACCAAACACTGACATTTAGCAGTGACGAAAGTTGTTCCTGAAATCTATGGTACAACTTCCAAATCAGTGTTGTCCTACTTTCCCACAGTAGCAGGGACTGTTTTTGATCAACGCAGTATGTGAGATTCTGAGAGCTTTTTAAGAACAGATTGTTCAAGACAGCCAAAGAATGCTGGTTTACCTCTCTTCTATATGAACTCAGTGTACTTGGCAGCGTTCGTGTCTAATTCATCACACATTACTGGCACTAAAAATGGCCTTTGCCTTTTCTTGATGAAAACCTGACTTGCAATGTATTTCTATTTTATGCCCTTATTAGGTTTACGGAGTCTTAGCAGACTCTGTCCCTTTTGGTCCAGAATCAGTCCTGTGATTGTGGTCAGAAAATAGAAACAACACCAAAGTGTTCCAGTCAGCAGCATATGGAAGTGAGGTCACAGAGCGCCAGGCTCAATACTTCCTTTATTTGCAGTGAGCAACTTACGGCAGGGCAGCCAAATAGCTCCAATCACTCACTGCCGGCTGTTGCCTTCCCACTGCATTCAGAGGAGAGCAAAAGCATCTTAATAAGGCTCTGACCCAATAACCAAAATCTTCACTGCTGCTGCATATAACTCTTCACTGATGTCACCAGTCCATTATTCACACTTGGGACATTTTTCATCGACCGGTCCAGCCAAAGTTTTACGAATGTCCTCTGAGAATTAACAACCACAATGAGTAAAATAGTCCATGAGGTTTTCCTCCACTGCGAATGCTAAACCTCTAATAGTTTTCAGAAAGAGAGATTCAAATCTAATAGATTAACAGATTTTGTAAAGAATTGGTTAAAGGCACAGGACACCAACAAATGAAAATTCTTCCATCATTTACTCATTCTCGTGTCATTCCAGAACTACATGGCTTTCTTTCTTTAGAAGAATGCAAACAAAGACACTTTGAGGAACTTTTTCAACTTTGGACCCCATTCCGTAGCCCACAACAAAGTTTTCACAGTATAGTCTCTTGAGTTTTGGAGGAGCAAGTACAGTACATACAGGTTAGGTGTGACATGAGGAAGAGTAAACAGTTACACAATTGTAATTTTGGGATGAACTGTCTCTTCACTGACACTTATTCTTTCAGCAGTCTATTGAGCCTTGACCTTTACCTGTAGACATACATTGGTCCTGTGCTCATCTCAGTAAACCCTTTCAAACAAATGCCTTATTTTGGGGAGAAAGAAATAGAGATGTACCAAGGCGCGGTAAGTGTTTTGGTCAATTTTAAGCTCCAATGCTCACTAATAACATTCCATTAACTACAACTTTTGCCTCAAAATCTCCTAAATTGCTGTTAGGTTTGATTATGAAGGTAGCATATGATCATGCATACTATTTTATAAGTACTTATAAACAGCTACTTTGTTAGTAATCGGCATGCTAAGCAACTAGGTGGGAATTCGTCCCTATACTAAAGTGTTAGTGAATTTTTTTTCATGGCTTTCTAAACTACACGACTTGCATTTGGTTGCATGGGTTAAGCTTTCCCTGCGTGTTATGTCACTCTGATTCACTACACGCACTAATTAGGCTTTTTTCCCTAAACTCAGTGATCTGGATCGAAACTGTCCTCGTAAAGCCTTTATGTAGTTCGATACCTAGAGGTTTCTGTAAACAGTAATTGCTTTAGTAATGATTTTAATGGAAGGAGTTTTTAAAGTGTGTAGGCGTGGTGCAAATGCCTTTAACAGCTGCATTCTTAGTCAGAAAAATAGCTGCGCAAACCTGCCTTAGCCATTAAAGCCACCTGGCTCTACCGCCACAGAACAGCACGTACAGGACTATGTTCTTAACCACGCTTGGCCAGAGGTCTTCTTGGCTTCTCATCAAGCTTCTAGCATCTGTCAATTATCATTAACTTGTGGAGGCTAAACAGCAAAGACTTTTGAATGTGTTTTGACTTATATGCTATAAATGTGAGCACATCCATTTCTCCCTTCTCTCTCAGGCTCAGTATGAGAACCCTCCTCATATCTACGCTCTGGCTGATAACATGTATAGAAACATGATGATCGATTGTGAGAACCAGTGTGTCATTATCAGGTGAGAAAACATATGTGACCTGAATATCAAATCAATTTACTGTAACCTAGGTGCTTTTAGTTACAAAAATCTTGTGTGCATCGAATTTTTTTTTTAAGCTGTGAAAAACTTAATTTTTATTTCTGTTTTAATTCTGGTCTACCTTCAAATGTTTGGAAATTTGAATTACTGTACGGGTTAATAGACATGATTAAATTTTATATAATGTGTTATTTTTTTATATTTGTACTAAATTAAGGTTAAATTGTACTTGCATGCTCAGGTGTTTTATTCTGTCTGTTTATGTGTGACGTAGGAAGGGTGTGACATACAATTTGGTTTGGTATGACATCAATCCAGACTTTGTAATGGGAGAGTCACTGGGCTGTCAGAGTGAATAGGTCATCATTATTGTTTTCCTTATACCGATACGGGTGTACGGTTAAAATACGGTTGAATAGAACAGATTCAACAAGCCTGGCAACCTCGAGAGTGCCTTTTGAATGTGCATTTCACTAATAATCTGTTCTAAAAACTTCTATCCCTTTTGATGAAATAACAATAGACAAAGTAATTTTATATCCTTTGGTCTTTATTTTGTATATTATTTTCCCCAGGATGTACAAGACCCAAAGCACAAGAGCTTTTGTAACCTGCACTTCCTGATTGAGCACAGGAAACACATTTGTAAGGCCCTTAGAGGGACCATCTGCTACTGTAAATGGGAGGAAACTCCACTGAATAGTCATTTTCAATTGGTTTAATATTGCAGGGGCTCTTCCTGTTGGACACGGCAATCAGTGAGCTGAAGTCTTACTCACTTTATCCAATACATGAGTCAACGAGGCAAACTAATTTCTTGATTGGAGAGCCACATGGGAATATTTTGAGCTAATTTGAGTACCAAGTGAACACTGATTCTGTAGTGCTTTTAATATAATGCTATTTGTTTGAGCTGTCAACTTATGGCTCAACCAGTGGTGCATGTTTTGGGGCTAGGATATGTCTAGTAATTGGCAAGGAATTGACTTCATTGGTAGGAGCTTTTTTTTGCAGTTTAAAAAAGGTTTGGGAAATTTTTCTTACCCTTAGTTTAAGAAAAAATATTTCCTTCATAGTGTCAGAAATCACCCCGCCACCCTGTAGCGTTATGGCATATGTACAAACATAGTGAAGGAGGGGAAGTTGCAGAAAGGGAGATTTTCACTGCTGAGCCTGAGATCTTTCTGTTAGATCTTATAGTCACCTGTGGGCTAGATGGTGACTGTAGTGCTTACTTCATAGTAAGTGGTTTCAGTTTCAGCGTTTTTCTCACCCGTTTGTTTGTATAGCCAGAAAGCAGCTTCCAGTTCAGTCAGACCACATAAAGAGACTGGAAGTGGAATTGTGATGACCCAGATTAGTAAACAAAACCTTCCATGAAATTGCTGCCCAGGCATCCTGTGGTCAAGCTGTATTTTGGTTAGGACAAGCACAGGTTTTTCTAAAAACTATTATGCAAGAAGGGCAGTTCCTTTTTACATGGCCAGCTACTTTTCAGAAGTTTGCTTTTTTTTAAGTGCCTCTTGTGTTCACCAAGTCTGCATTTATTTAATCAAAAACACAGCATTATAGTGAAGTATTGTTACCATGTGATCTATCATATACATAAACATTTACATACACACACACACACACACACACACACACACACACACACACATACATATATATATAATTTAATTTCAGCAGCCAGTCTTCAGTGTCACATGATCCTTCAGAAATCATTCTAATATGCTAATGCTTGGTGCTCAAGTAACATTTATAATTATTTTCACTGTTGTGATTTCATTGCCTGTAGGGGTGTAATGGTACAGATTTATTTGGTGAAAACGAGAAGGAAGGATGTCGCAGAATGTGTTGAATTAAAATAGTCTCTCTTCCCCAAAAGAGGAAGCAATCTACTGAATAAATTAGTCTCTGTGTGGGCTAAAGGACAGAATTAACTGATCACTTTCTCATCTTATTACGGCATCCCTGTGGGCTATACAGTATGACAGACAAAAGAATTCATGCCCACCGGTGTGACCCAGTGTTGTATTTGCTGAGCTGATGTTTCTGCTGCTGAATAATGAGTCCCATGACTCGTCACTTACTGAATGAGACTGAATGACTGACACATCTCTCTTTCTTTCTTTTTGGGCCCATTTTTGATCTGCAAGCGTACGCAGGAAGTTAAAAATGGGCATTACAGCATACAAATTACAAATTCCCCCAAGACGCATTTAAAAATAGCCATGGACAATTAATCTAAGAGGACTGAATGTACAGTGTACAATAAGAGTGTGTTCCCAGGGCTTTCATCGCCTGTAGACGAGCAGGGAGATTTCCTTTAAGGTGGAAATCCTATAAACTTGCAAGACAAAGGAATAAGAACCACATGGCAGGCTTAAGCTCCTGTAAGAACTGTTGGAGCCAACTTGAGAAGCCTTTCTGCATGTATAGTGGGGCTCTCACGATAGGATAAAGTGACATTAAAGGTGTGTAGTTGCGCTGCTGTGTGATGTAATGGACCTCTTACTGCTTACCCAAGCTTCCTTTAATGCACCACAGCTGTGGCTGCTCAAAATGGCAAAACTGACATTGGTAATAGAAGAAATACTGAAAAATAAACCAACTTCTTCTGTCATCATACGCCAAACCACATACATCTTTATGCTTATGGCCCTGCCAAAGGCAAAGAGCAGGCGGAAAGAAGCAAGTAGAGGGTAAAGCAACTGAAGAAAATAAAATACAACCAGCGTTACGAAACAGGATTAATGAATTACATTTTTATTTGCTTTAATTAGATTTTATTGCATTATTGGCTATGTGTACAAATACCGTATATACTCTGCCATTCAAAAGAAGTTGTTTTACTAATTAATTTTATATTCCATTCATCACGTAATCTGATTTGATCATCATCCAGTCTTTCTGGAATGACATTAATGATAATGATATTGAATAAATTAATAATAATAATTTGAATAAATAAATGCAGCCTTAATTAGCATAAACATTCACTGTTCGACATTACAGATGTATACATATGGTCCCATAAGGGAAATACTGATTACTGTCAACATAAACAAATCTTTTGTTCTGTGTGCAGTCTGATTCACTGTTATTTATATAAGCATGTGCTCCCATTAGCGAGCAACATATTACAGACTATAGCTCACTAAGGTCAAATATAGAAACATATTTAGTTAATTAAAGGAATTCCTCTCACACCAGCACCATTATGCTTGATCTGTATTAATTGAGGATAAGAATCTTCTAAACCCTCTCTGACCCTCTTAAAAGCTTGCAGAGCAGATTTTAGTGTTGTGCTGTGGGGCACACGGGGCTCTTTTTTAACTTGTTAACACCCTCCTGTTCTTGTTTTTAAAGAAAAATTAGTCTGGGTTTTAATATGATCATAGAAAGTTTGACTGGTAAAACATTAAATTCTGTTGGTATTAAATATTTCTTTAAAAATTGAGTAAAAACTGTAATATTGGGGAGAATTGTACTTACCGTTTCTTACTTTAAACTAGTTGCTTATTAGCATGCATATTACTAGCATGTTGGCTTTTTATTAGCAAATATATAAATATATTTTTTATGTTCCCCTCAGCGGTGAGAGTGGAGCAGGGAAGACGGTAGCAGCAAAGTACATCATGGGCTACATCTCCAAAGTTTCAGGTGGAGGTCCCAGAGTTCAGGTAGGTTACGCAGAACAAAAAAGAAATGTGAAAGCTCTTGTAAATTTCAAACAACATACGGTGGCTTCCTGTCCCTGATAACATTACCAAGATAGTTTCTGACAGTTAGTGTTAGTCAGAATCCTGATCCATGTTAAAGTTTGCTTCATCTCACATTATTCCTCTTCCCCCATCTCTTACAATCTTTCTTTCATCCCCTAAACCCCACCAGCAGCCATCTGTCCCCCACAATCCCCTTCTGATCTGTCCTGTGTCTCCCTCTCAGCCCCTTCAGGAGCCATGTGAGTGAGCTCAGAGTCAGAGGACTGAGCACTTGTCGCTTGTATTAATCTGACTGAATTAATCGTTTGTTAATGCATATACAAAACTGTTCTGTTATGCTTATATTTTGCATAAGATTTAAAGTGGAAATGAACATGATATGACATTAAGTGATTGTCTAATCCATCAATGGCTATGGTTAATTACTTAATTTAATGACTGTTTTAAATAATTATTTTTATTTGTAATGAATCACACTGAATCAAATGAGCATTTTAGTCCCACTGTACTTATTTGGGACAAAGAAAACCCATGTTGAAAAGATTCCCTATGTGCTACATCTAATGATTTGATAGTGAACAGGCTGTTACTTGTGTTTTGACGAGTATGTTTGATGGCGTTTTGAACAAAGTAGCCTATTGTGGGACAACAGAAAGTCTCTCTGCTCTGCCTGCTCTGCTGTGTCTATGCTTTGTGTGATCTCTCGAAAGTCACAGTGGCTCATGATCATATGACCATCACTAATGAATGGTACATCCTGATTTCTTTGGTGTCTTGCTGATCTGCCTCTTTTGTTTCTCTTTATCTCTCTGTGTATCTGTTTTTTTTTCTTGTACGGTCCACACAGAAGTTGGTACCCTTTCTCTGTCCATATGCAAATAATCAATATGTGTTTTTCCTGGTGTTGCATATGCAAACAAGCCCTTGGCTCTCATTTGATTACATCAGCAATGGGACTTTTAATTTCAGATTTTTAATAATATCTTTGCAGTTTCTACACTTTATATGTTTGATTCTTTATATGTTTAAGGACTTGAAGATGGGACGTGTAATGTCATAAACAGCGATGGTATTGGATATACCAGAACTTCTGCATGTCTTGGCAGCTGAACGTAGACTATGCTGTGCAAATTCTGTGTGGAATGTGCACTTATACTAATATATGTGGGGGTTGGGGGGGGGGTGGATTCAGGTCAATTATGCTGCTTTTAGACAGTGGGATGACCGATTTCACCTGAATTAACGTTACGGGATGGGCGTTACCTACTGATCTCCTTTCATCAGTACCAAATCAGCATATGTTCTGTACTTATAATCCTTCACAGTATGCAAAACATCAACTTAATTTCTCTCTTTTTCCTGTTATTATCCACATAGCATGTCAAAGACATCATTCTGCAGTCCAACCCTCTTCTGGAGGCCTTTGGGAATGCTAAGACAGTGAGGAACAACAACTCCAGTCGATTTGTAAGCTTCGATCATCCTCCCATATACTAATTTTTGTTATAGAATACAGAGAGCGTAATGTCTTGTGAGCTGCATCTTGTCCTCAGGATGAATGTTAAGAGGAACACAATTGCAGTAGAACCAAAAAACAGGGTAATCCTCCAGTTCAAATACAAAAAGAAAGAAAAAACAATGTTTTGCCACTGCAGTGGGAATGTTTGAAAAATATGATGTTATCGTAAGGCTTTGGCCTAAAAGCAGCAATTACAAAATATGTTGTACGCCACATTTACTTGCAGTTCTGCTTCATTATGCCCAGACCTGTCAGTTTTGTTTTTGTTCTCTTGGGATTGATGTAGTTTTATTGTAAGAAGAATGGCTTAGCAGTGGTACAAATGGATTGTGTAGTGGATGAAAAAGCATCTAGATGAACAGGGGCTGGTAATGTCATTACAGGTTTAAGTCTAGACAAGTCTGGTAACTGCAGACAGCTGCAGCACACATAAACGAACCGAGAGAGACACATAAATGATAGTAAAGAGTGTTTGTGTGTGCCTCAAAGAACCTATTTCCTCTTGTTTTCAGTTCTGGGTATACACATCCACCTGCAGTACATCACGTCTGTGCCTTTTTAACATTCATCTTCCCTGACAGGGGAAATACTTTGAGATTCAGTTCAGTTCCGGCGGTGAGCCAGATGGTGGGAAGATCTCCAACTTCCTTTTGGAAAAATCACGCGTGGTGATGCGGAATCCTGGAGAGAGGAGCTTCCACATCTTCTACCAGGTGAGAATGAGGACACAAGGGTGGCTTCTTCTCTTTTAAAAGATGTCACCGTGACCATAAGATGCATAAGAGCAGCACGTTATGAGGAAAAATTGAATGAATAACCGCAGTAAAATGCAGGAAAGGGAAGATGGAGCCATTTGGCTTTGAAAAGCAGGTCACGTTGTTCTGAGTTTACCACTTGAGTTTTTTGGAAGAGGAAGAGTCTGTCTGACCTTCTTCTTAACGAGGCCTTCTCGCCACTGTTTCTCCTTTGCAAGTTTGGAGACTTTGAGAGTTTTTCCTATGGTTACGTTTATTTATGACTTTTTGTTTTTTAGGGTTTCTTCCACTGTGAACACTTTTGGCCCAGCAGACTTTTAGAAAATAAACACTACAAAAACACTCGCTAGTTTGTTTCATTTCTCTGCTAACATTGTCCAGGAGAAATTTACCTTTTTCCTGCTAGAAAGTCATAAATTCACACTGCACTGTCATTTCCTCCACATCTTAAATTTTGTGTTATTTAATGGTGTTTTCTAGTGAAAGTGATAGTGGAGGAAATTACATTTTAAAAACGTTTTTGGAACATTTTTGGACTCTTTTGGCTTAGCAAGAATTTTTTCAGAACTAGCATTTGATATATGCTAAATGGAGATAAACATTGAAGCTGTTCAATGAAATGACAGAAGTCATTTTAATAAGCTGATTTGGAGTTCAAGTAACATCGCTTTTTTTTGAGCAAGTGCTGCTTACATGTTTTCACTATTCTGTAATAATTTAATAATGAAAATAAATGTTTTCAACTTCCTATTGAAGTAAATAAATAAATGTATCCCATATAATGTAAAAATAATGTGTAAATGGGCTTTCTGACTCCTTTTGTCCCTTTGTAAATGGTAGTGTGTATGAACTGACAAAACTTAAACTTGATTGGAAATGGTGCTTAATAATAGTAATGTGTTTACATGTGTAAATTATATTTACCTTTATTTTCTTTTATATTTATTCACAAATTTTCTCTCATGATCTTGACTGACACTGTTTTTGCTTGCTGATGCAATACTTCACAAAAAACAAAAAAAAACACTTTTCTGAAAATATTACATCTTTTCTCAGCTAATAGAGGGAGCCAGTGCAGACCAGAAAAGTAGTCTGGGTATCACCAACCTGGATTACTACACTTACCTCAACCAGTCAGGTTCCTACAAGGTTGACGATATTAATGATAAACATGACTACCAGGAAACCTTGGTAAGCATGATTTAGACTGCTTGGTATTTAAATCAGACTCTGCTCTCCTGAGAACCATATGTAGCTTTAAAAGAAATTGGCCTGTTCAAATATAAAGAATATTTTCCATATTTGCAGACACTGTTGTTGTAACGTCCCTCTCCTCTCTCTGTCTGACCTCAGCATGCCATGGAGGTGATTGGTATCTCAGGGATGGACCGCACCCTAGTGCTACAGATTGTGGCAGGAATTCTTCACCTTGGGAACATCAGCTTCAGAGAAGCAGGGAACTATGCTGCTGTCGAAAACGATGAGTGTATGTACATAGACTCCCTGTTTTGGAGTCCTCGTTTGAACTCTGTGCTGTAGAGTATTTCATTGCATTAACTCACGCTAAACTGTGTTGCCACACCAAATTACCCTCAGAAATTAGAGCTCTTTTCATGCGCCTGGTATCTGCATATTACATCACACCCTAAAACTTCAAGCCCACCCCTCTATTTCCTCTCTCTCACTCTCTCCTTCCCTTCCAAGTCTCTCAAAGCTCTCAGGTGGAGCAGTGCACTTGAATGACAGAGGCTGTTTGCTGTGGCATAAAGCCATGCTGTGCTGGGAGCAGACGAAGCTAATCTGTGCCTTTCCTTTTCTGCCCCTTCCCAGCCCCCTTACCCCTCTTCCTGTCTGCCGCCAGTGGCTTTCACACATTTAGTGTTGGCTTGCCAATCTAAAAACCACACACGGCACAACTGCTCAGCCGCTGCGTATAACAAAACCATCTGCAAAGAGCTCATGCATCCTGGGGTCTAAATTCTATGGATAACATCTTCTACTCCCAATCCATATATTTTAGATATTATAGAGGTCTTTGGCTGATGCCATGTAAGGGTGTTTTTGAGAGCCATGGACACTCCCAGATCTTTTTATAGTTGCGTTGTTTTGGGAGAGCAGTGCTCTGTTGTACCACACCCCAACATCTGAATAATGAGCAATACTTAAGCAGTATGACAGAGACTGCATCACTATCAGGACTGAATGAGGGCAGTTTCCTTTTTTATGGTGGTGAGTCAGTGAAGAGGCGGGGTTCATCAAAAATGGAGTGAGGCACAGGATTGTCAGTAACTCGTGTCTCACCCGTGCCTCTCCTCAAAGGAGATATATTGTTGTGACTACAGCGAAAAAAATGCACATGAGTCATATGTACACTGTACAACTGTTTTCTTCATTTTTCCCAAGTTTTATATTATATTTGAATGTATTGCAATATATTGTATTGTATTGTATTGTATTCAAATTTTGGGGGGATTTTAAGTAAGATTTTTTTTTATTATTATTACATTAAAACTTTTATGCATTAAAAAAAGACCTTTATAATGTTCAAAAAAAAAAAATCTCAAATAAATGCTGTAAATGCAGATCTTGTCTTAGTTTTGCATCACAGAATTTATTTAACATAAAATATATTAAATTAGTGACCATTTTTTATAAATTGCAATAATATTACAAAATATAACAGATTTAACTGTTTTAATTGAATATGTCCAGCTTCGGTGAGCATAACATTGGGGAAAAAATCTTACCCATCCCCAAACATTTAATCATTTACTATATACATTTAAAAAAAAAAAAAAAACTTGTGTATGACATTGTGTGCAATTATCATTCTGACTCCAAACTGTTCTCTCTCCCGCTCATAGTTTTGGCATTTCCTGCCTTCCTGTTGGGCATTGATCAGCATCGTCTTCAAGAAAAACTCACCAGCCGTAAAATGGACGGGAAATGGGGTGGCAAGTCAGAGTCCATAGACGTAACACTGAATGTAGAACAGGCGTGTTTTACTCGTGACGCTCTCTCCAAAGCCCTGCACTCTCGCGTTTTTGACTTCCTGGTGGAGGTACAAGCCATATACACTTATATCCCTCATAAAAACATGTTAGAAATAAGCACTAAATGGGTTCCTATTTTTTCAGTCAATCAATAAAGCCATGGTTAAGGACCATCAGGAGCTGAACATTGGAGTATTGGATATTTATGGCTTTGAGATTTTTCAGGTGAGCATTTAATTTACCCCTCACTAAAAGAATAATCGTTTTCACAGCAATTAACAGGATGTGTAGCTAACTAGTCTACCTAATGAGGTAATATGGTTGGATTGATTCTCTTCTGCTTTTGTAAACAGATAACACATTAATGAGCTTGTCTAATCTGATAATCTCTTGGTTAAGCATCTGGTATTGAGACCTTTAAGATAACTGCCCGTGTTGTCTTCATAAGAAGGATAAAGGTGGATAAAGCTCTGAAAACAGCTTTCAGCCTTTTTAATTTAATGTTACTTACCACTAAGATGCTGAATTCTTGAGCTACAACTGTGATTTTTTTCTTATGCTGTTGATAATAATAACAACTGAATTATTGTTTGTCATGTTCACACTATTACCAAAGCTGATTTGCAACTTATTTGTTTGCTTTGTCAACACTACTGGTAATATTTCATAGTGCAACCTGGTCTCATGAAAAGGTGTGCAACACCGTTTTTATGGGCCTTACTGCATGTTTCAAAGAGAAATCTCCACTGAGACACTTCCATACATGAACCCTGGCATAATTTTATGTTGATATAGGTATGTATCACGGCGGTTCAGGATTCAAATATCCGGGTACTGCCACTAAAAGCTAATGTTCTGTAGTGTTGGAAAAATACCCTACACCAAATCCAACCCTAAAACTGCCTGAAAGTGTTAACAAATGCAAAACTGATATAAAAAGCTATTTGTTGATGCAACCCTAACTTTTATGCAGATTTGAAGTGCTTTGTCGAACCATAGTTACATGGCATTCGAACCGGAGCTCCTCGCCTCTCAAGTACATCTCTGTACTCTGTGAGCTATTGAACAAACCTACTGACTATGAAACCCATAGATATGAAGCTGGATGTGTGTAATGCTAATGTTCAAAAAGCGTCCGTCTTCAAATCTCAGGTGTCAGAGTATTACTGCCTCTAGTGTTCATTTCTTTTGGAAACTGCAGTGATATGTACTTGTTGGTACATATTTCATGTCTCGCTAAAAAGTGCTCACAGGTACGTTTATGCCACGAAACCAGTTAGCCATAGTGACAGTATCTCTTTTCTGTTTTCATTTGCCTTTTAGAAAAATGGATTTGAACAGTTCTGTATCAACTTTGTGAATGAGAAACTGCAGCAGATTTTCATTGAGCTGACTCTGAAAGCTGAGCAGGTAACACTTCATTTCTCCCCTGTGCTCTTTTTGTTTTTGGCGTGACTTGAATTTGTGTTTTCACTCAGTAAAAGTCCCACCTTTCCCTTTTTAGCGGTACAGGAAGTGTGTACTTCTGCTCCACCCTAGTATAGGTTCATTTTCATCCTTTTTCTTTTCCTCTCTTCAGGAGGAGTATGTACAGGAAGGAATCCGATGGACTCCCATAGAGTACTTCAACAATAAGATCGTCTGTGACCTCATTGAGAGTAAAGTGGTAAGTTTCACTAACTGTGCAAATCGAACATCCATCTGTTTGAAAAGTTGGATGTGATCTGTGCGGTAAATCAATAAAACTAACATTAGTGAACTAAGAAGATCCATATCCACAAAAACATCCTTTCTCTTCCCATGACTGTTTGTCTAATGGCCTCGAAATGTTTGATATTCCTCCAAATTCAATTTGCTTCACTCACAGAGAGACTAGACACGCAGAGCCATGAAATTCACAACAAGGGAGAACCTTAACCATCCATGTCAGTGTGACAGCGTGTGAGAAAGTGCTTCCCTGTGTCACTGCTAAAAGCTAATGGTTGTCTGTGAGACATTTACAAGCCCTTTCCTTTAGTTGGACGTTGGTCTGTTTTTGTTCAGGTTAATGGATGATGATTTATTTCCTGAGTTTTTTTATTTTTTTTGCCTCCTTTCATTTATTTAAAATACGAATCAAAATGCTTCACAAATTTTAAAAGAATAATTTAACAAACAAATAAAAAGGCAATATGTACACGAATACAAAAACAGTTACTGTCAACATGAGCCAAAATTAAAGCCTAACAAAAAAAATAAATAATAATAATTACATTTAATTAAATTAAAAATATATATATAATATTAATAATTTAATATAAAAAATTTAATTCAATGCATTTTAAAATATGAATGAATCTAACTTTCATTTTGTGTTATTTCCCAGAATCCTCCAGGCATCATGAGTATACTGGATGATGTGTGTGCTACTATGCATGCGAAGGTTGAGGGAGCAGATCAAACGATGCTTCAGAAGCTCCGAATGCAGATCAACAATCACGAGCACTTTAACAGCTGGAACCAGGGCTTCATCATTCACCATTACGCTGGCAAGGCATGTCTTTACCCACCTCCCCGCACTCCTCTGCAGTGTTGTTAAATCATTTTCTTCACCTTTTTTTCTCAAAGAAATAAACGTTTACTTTTTTCCATTCCGTTAAGAAGCATTGGGGCACTTAGTGTCTTTCCTCCGAACTCTCTCTCAGTCTCTCGTTTACACTTTCTTGCCTTGAGGTAGTTCAATATGTGTGGTACCATCCACATACCCCGTGTTCAATGAGGCATGTTCTGAGGGGAGGCAGGGGGAGCCCGTCCACATCCTGCACCAGATTTAAACTAAGCATGTTCTACAGAAAAAGGACAACCCATGATTTAAAAAGCATTTAAAAAAGCCTAACAAAAAAAAAAACATACAAATTGGAAGAGAAAATTCAAAGGTAATAATAATAGGCTAATAATCAATAAAACAACGATGGCAAAGATTTTGTCTTTTTAAATGATTGAAAAAAATATGCATTTGTGCACATGCACATGGTTTGAAATTTTACAAGTATAAATAATTATCATAAATATAAAAGCAAGGTCCAAATCAAAATTAAACATCAGTCCTAGAATATTTTATTTATTTATGAGGTTTAAATACCTTTCTATACAAAGACTGTGTACTTAAATGTAAGTAATTAGTTGGTTGAGTTGACACTGGTCTTTTGGCTCAGCTGTTTCTAACCCTGTCCAGAACACACTACTGTTTAACTGGTCTGTTACTATGTCTCCAGGTGTCTTATGATGCAGAGGGTTTCTGTGAGAGAAACAGGGACGTGCTGTTCACTGACTTGATCGAGCTGATGCAGAGCAGTGAAATGTAAGTGTCACTCCTCCATCCTAAAAATCAGCCAGTCTGAGATCTCATCCAACAGCTGCTTGTAACAGACTGTCAGAGCGCTTGAAGATATTAATATATGTAAATCATGAATATAATCAGGCCAGCTGAAGGACCCACAATAGAAGTGTGCAGGTGATTATCATTGTTTCTTAGTCCAAAAGGCCCCTCTCTCTCTCAAAGGAGCGTGCCTGACCTATTATGGGCCTCTTTTGGGCCCCAATAGCCATCTGTGCAACCCGTCCCCTCCCGTAGCCCTTTGTGAAGCCTTCTGGGGGTCTGCTTTCAGACTGCATTCAGACACGTGGTGTTATGCGTCTATATCTGCACCACACACACACAAACAAAGTTCACAGGGGAACTTCCTTTGCACCGGCCAGCAGGTCCTATACACAGAACAGAAGAAAGAGAAATCTTGAATTCAGTGACAAAGCAGGGCTTCCTGTCTATCTGCACAGACATATCCCTGCATGTCCACTCCCTGACCATTACCCTATGAAGAGGTTTAATAACAAAGCATGCTTATATGAAAGCTTTTTGTTTAAGATGACATGACTTTAACATGAAGTATAAGCTTGACTTCTGCATTTAAACCTGTAACGTGTTGCAGATACTGCAGAGAGAGCCAAGAACATTCCTTTAATATCCCAAACACCTTAATAAGAGTAGACGCCTTTTTTGGTTATATAACCAACTGGCATTTGGAACAAAATCTGCTCAAAGAGCACACTTGAGCTAAACAAGGTCCACATACATAGATTTTATGAATATTAAAATAATACACAGAGACCATAAGGAAACCAATAATGTATATTATTAGCAAGATCAATAAACTGTATTTACAGCTGGATGCTGAATCCTAGTAAAAGCTAGTGAGGCAAATGGATAGTGAGCACCACAGATAAAAACCCCCACAGGTATTCAGGGTGTCCCAGTGAGGACGATTTCCAAAACAATGTTCACTGTGGCTCCGAGGGATTCAAGTGACCTTGGTCTGCAGCGAAGAGACGTGATTCAAACCATTCCTGTCTGTTAAAAACTGTGTTTCTTTTGCAGTATTCTTCTCTTTTTCTGCCAACCCCAAATCATTCCTTTATGGTTTTATTCTTTTTATTAGACCTTTCATCCGTGCCCTGTTTCCAGAAAACCTCAATGCTGAGAAAAAAGGCAGACCCACTACTGCAGGGAGTAAAATCAAGGTGAGTTGAGGTTGCAGGTTCTTTGCAGGTCTCTGAACATCTGTTTCTGCTTATATACCATACTGATAACCTCTTTTTAACATATTGCGGATGTCTGGTTATCCATGTAGTTTGTTAGTGTGTATCTCAACTCAGCTGTAAGGTTTTTTCGCTGACAGAAACAAGCCAACGATCTGGTGAGCACCTTAATGAAGTGTACACCTCACTACATCCGCTGTATCAAACCCAATGAGACCAAGAAGTCCAAAGACTGGGAGGAGAGCAGGTGAGAGTCTATACTCGTGGGAAGTTTAGTTCTTATTTTCTGAACATTAGTAATGGGCATATTGATTTAGCATTATAAAAATGCATTGATAGCAAAACATCCTCAACATCCAAGTAGCTTTTGTCCTTTAATGCGCCATTTGAGCTTGTCTAGGGGGAAATTGCAGAGAAAAATCTAAGCATTACTTTAGGGTCTCCAGGATCACATAGTCTTTCAATAATCTGCAGCAAACTATTTTGCAACAAATGGCATATCCTCTTTTTGGTCAATGTAACGTATCCTTGATGAATTAAAGTTTGAATTTTTTTTCAAAAAATGCTTTTGTAAATCAAAATGGAAAACTAAAAAAGGAAAGTAACAAGGATTCTAGTTTTGTTTCTTAGCATGGATGTCCTTTGTCTTGAAAGTTCTTTCACCTTTTTTATGTTTTTGTTTTGTTTGTTTGTTCCTGCCTTTTTCCTCTGTTACCAATGTTTTTGGAATGAAACAAGGAATAAAACGTTTCTGATCCGGTGCATGTATTGTTCAGACTCTAATGGTCTTCCTGTTATGAGAGGTAGTGAGCATTGTTCATGTCATGCTGTATAATTAGCACCCACTTTGATTCTCAGGATGTGGGTCCAAAAGATTTGCATTTATTTAGTCATTTATTTTGGAAAGACTGATGGGGAAACTATCAACTTATTTGTTTTAAAAGAAATTCTGTAAAGGGGCTTTCGGAGTTGCTGCTGTAAATATTAACCTTCCTTCCTTCCTTCTCTCCCCCTTCTCTCTAGAGTGAAGCACCAGGTGGAGTATCTGGGTCTGAAGGAGAATATAAGAGTGAGGCGTGCTGGCTATGCCTACAGAAGAATCTTCCGCAAGTTTTTGAACCGGTAAAGACCGTTTCAGATTCAGCCTCAAAGCTCTTCATAGAACATAATGGATGAGAGCACACGGTCACGTCTGGTGTTACAATTTCATCATCCAGTGAGAAGATACCACATTTTCAAAAGAAACAGCCTCAGAAAGAGAAGGGTTGCAAGTGTATGTTATGATACTTTCATGTTGATGAATTTTGGTTCATCTTTAGCTGTGGGCCAACAGTTGGGCAGATTCCCCCATGCATTCTTCATTTCTCAGTGTGCGGTGAACAAACCTCATTGTATTAGTTTAAGTGTGTTATTCTTCCATTATGACACCAAATGCATGCTTCATTGGGTTATTAACTTTTTACATGAAAGCGAAAACTGAACCATCCTTTGGTGTGTTAATATTAAACGTCTTATTGGATTTAGAGTCACTTTTTTTTACTCCACCCTGCCAGTGTTTATCTAGCGCACACACACTTCATATGGTTTATTTACACAGGGCTCCGCTTCAGAAGAATTTCAGCTAAGCGTTTCGTGCGGTTACATGAATGAAAATGCATACTGTACTCAAATAGAGTATTTCATTCTCAAAATGGTGATCTCTCTCAGGTATGCCATTTTGACGAAGGAGTCATGGCCGACGTGGCGCGGAGACGAGAAGCAGGGTGTGCTGCATCTACTGCGCTCCGTAAACATGGACCAAGACCAGTTTCAGCTCGGACATTCTAAAATCTTCATCAAAGCTCCTGAGTCGGTAAGACCTGACAAGGTTGGACAAGTTCAATTAAGTCTTATCAAGAACAATATACCACGTTTTTATAAATGGTACATTTAAAATAAAATATTTGCTGTACTTTGAAGAGTCAGAATTGAACGCTTTGTTCCTCAAGACTTCACGTGACAGAATTCACCAAATATTAGAATATGTTTTCTTGCGCACTTGATTGCATTCCAGCTCTCTCGTATTCACATATGCATATAAATGAAAGTAAATTTAAAAAACAGACTAATGTGAGCACACCTTAGGTTTGACAGTCAGAAAGTGTCTGCATGGGCCTTCTCTTTTTCTCAATATTGGACAGTTTAACTAAAGTTTTATCATTTAAAACCAAACATCTTTTAAACAAAACTGCTTCTTATGCCATTTGCCTTTAAAATACAAATGTTGGGGTTTAAAGGAAGTCTCATTTGCTCACCCTGGCTGCCTTTATTTTGTTTAAATTACAGTAAAATAGTAATATTGTGAAATATTACAATGAACAGTGACCGTTTTCTATTTGAATATATGCACTTTATTTTCATTCTGTTTACTAGAATGATTAGAAATATTTCTTTTAGAAATTATTGTTGAAACCATGATTTGATGAATTAGAAAGCTTAAAAGAAAAATGTTGAATTGAGATAGAAATAGTTGTTTATATAATAAATGCCTTTACTGTCGCTTTGGATTGATTTAATTAGTTTTTGCTGAATACAAATATTATTCTCTTTTTAAAATGTCTTCCTGACCCCAAACAATAGTGTAAATGACACTTTGTTTATATTTTATTATAACACAGTCATTCTGATATGTTTTAAAATGCATCAGTGCTCATGTCCTTTCAGACTGCTAAAATAAATTCAGTAACATTTAAAAAAATATATTTAAGCAACGAGGTACACCGGCAACAGCTGGCACAAACTGCAGCATGTCTAAATTGGTCTAAATTTAACAGTTCAATTGTGCTGTAAGGGCAGGAGAGTGGTGAAGTGTAAAAGTCAGCCTTTGTCTCGCAGACATCAGCTCAGCTCATAGTGGTGATGAATAGTGGGCAGTCAGCAACAAGGGAGGAGGGACACTGGGCTGGTCCCACGTCAGCACTGTTAGGTCAACATTACTCTGGATCTGACACACAACTGCAGTGCTGTGGTAAAGCTGCTTCTGTTAGGTCCAAGATAGCTTTTTCCACTGAGCTTTTTTTTATTTTTTTTTTTATTGCTTATGAAAGCACTGCTTGTGGATGTGCTGTGATCTCACTGTTGACATTTAGATGTACACACGTATGCATAGACCCACAGAATAAGGCTCTGTGGCTCGACATGAATGCAGCAGATTATCAAGAGATGTGTGACCTTGGCATATAGGTGTTAAAATGTGGCCTTTTCTATGTGTATGTGTGTAATATTAATTATGGGAGAGCCCTGATTTCAGCTGCCCAGCCTTTTAAAAACAAAACTCCTTCTTAGATAAGGTGCTGACACACAGTAATTAGTTCATGACTACAAGAATGTCTTTAGCGAGAGAGAGAGAGAGAGAGAGTGCATGTAGTAGTCACTTTACCAGAATGAACTCTTTGATCCTTCTGAGAGCTGATGATGTCTGTTAGGATGTATCTCACCTACACTGTCAAAAATGTTTGGACCAGAATTACAAGAGGAGAAAGGCTTTATTTGATCAAAAATGTGATTAAAATAAATCTGCAGTAAGTCTGTAATATTGTGAAATATAGTTCTTTTCAAAGTCTCTCGATTGATGGCATACTTACGGAAACCATTATATATATTTTATTTTAGGATTCTTCGATTAACAGTTTAAAAAAAACCCGGAATGTATTTGAAATTTACATCTTTTGTAACACTATAAATGTACAAAAATCGCTTTTGATAATTTAATGCATTGTTACTTAATATAATTGATAATTTTCTTAAAAAATGTTTATATATACTGATCTCAAACCTTTGAACCTGATGTACACGCTAGGCAGATTATTGTATGTAGGGATGCACAATATATTTGGCTATATAAAAGGATTTATTTTAGTGTTTACTTTAATACAAATAACATACACAATGGTATAGTTACTAAAAATGTGTTGTTTATCAGTTATTTGCTATAACATTAGACTGTTTATCAATGGGAGGTTTGTGGATGTGTGTTAGTTTGTGTGTGGGGCGGGAGACAAAGAAGGATTTCATTGTGTTGGCTCATAATTTCTCATCCTGTGCCAGCCATTTGTGTGTGTGTGAGTCTCAGTGCCAGGTCTTTGTGATAATGATAGGATCTGCTGTTTAGTCTACAGAGCAGCAGAGCTGTGACAGTGTGTTCTGAGGACACACAGGAAGCACAGTGGAGCTGCACAGGGCTCAAAGCATTGTGGGATGACCACAGGACACTTTGAACAGCTGCTTACTGAGAAAGAGAAATATGAAAACTAAATCAAAAGAGAAGAAATGCTTCATGATGAGGACAAACAAACTGTTTAATGTAATGTTATCTTTAGTGTAATGGACAGGGTTATGTGAACAAGATTTATTTCATAATCCGTTTGACTGATTTAAACTGATACCTGATGAATTTGTGAGGCCTTTAATTGATTTTTTGTTTTTAAACAAGCTGCATTATATTCTGTTCACAGCTCTTCCTGCTGGAGGAGACAAGAGAGCGCAAATTTGACGGTTATGCCAGAACCATTCAGACGGCCTGGAGGAAATATTGTGCACGCAAGAAATATGTTCAAATGAGAGAGGAGGGTGAGTTCAATGCTCGGATAATTTGTTTGAGTGAGGTTAAGATTTTACATACAAGCACAGGCATACAAAAACAAACACATTATGAGACGGTAGAACATGGTAGAATGTGTTGCAGTTAAAAGCGGAATTTAATGGTTTTCCCCTTTATGTCTTTGGAGTCGGACCTCAACTGCTGCTTTCAGCGGAATTATTGTAATTTTAGTTAAAAGTAATAATAGACACACAAAAAAGGAAAATACTCCCACTTTGTTTGGGTGTTTATTCCTTTTTGGCCCAGTTTTGAAGTAAAAGCACTTTAATAAACACTTTTCAATTGTTAGTTTAGCTATTAACAATTGACATTAAATATTGAAATATAAATATATTATTTATATTCCTAATTATATTAATAAGTCTATTAAAATAGAAAAGATTTATTTTAAATTGTAGTAAAATTTCTCAATATTAATTTTTATTATTATTTTTGGCATTTTTGCCTTTGAATTTGATGATTAAAAAAAAAAAAAAAGATCATAACTGACAGGAGGTGAAGCGGTTAGGGGGACGGGAAAGATCTGTTTAAAAAATGTGAAAAAGAAAAAAAGTGTTGAAAAGTGTACATGAATTGTCTTTTATTTTTTTAAATCATGTTTGCTAATTTTGTAGCTATCAGATTACGTATATCACATACCTTATACACATATTTTTGACAAACAGTTTATTGTATCAAAATTGCAGTTTGATTGAAAATTGAATGCTCAAAAAAGTGACGCTTACTTATATTTTTCTCTTCTGAGGTCTTAATTTTTAATTCTATCCTCCTCCAGCCTCTGATCTGCTGCTAAACAGGAAGGAGAGAAGAAGGCACAGCTTGAACAGGAACTTTGTGGGTGACTACATAGGAATGGATGACCGGCCCGAGCTCAGGCAGTTTGTGGGCAAAAGGGAGAAGATCGATTTTGCGGACAAAGTCAATAAATTCGACAGACGGTTTAAGGTAAGGTTACCAAAATGAGCACACAGCTGTGCCCGGTGCAGCTTCTGTAGCTCAGTGATAAAGATTCATTCTTTGACTTCTTAGCAAGCAGGTCAAGTTTCACCCGCAACATTTTATATGTATGCATGATCGTCTAAAACATCTGTGTTTCTGTCTGTCCAGAGCATCAAGAGAGACCTGATCCTTACCCCTAAATCGGTCTACCTGATTGGAAGAGAAAAGGTGAAGCAGGGGCCAGAGAAAGGGATGGTGAAAGAGGTCCTGAAGCGCAAAATTGACGTAGAGAAGATAATGGCTGTTTCTTTAAGGTACATCAGCGCACAAGCTCAGTCAGTTCATTCAACTCAGTGGTGAGCTACAACAAAACATAGCACTTGAGGTGAATCAGCACACATTTCGAACCATTTGAATAGCAACCGTAAAAACTAAGCCACAATGAGGCCGCTAAATGGGCTGCAACTTCCCTCCCATATGTAACACAGAGTCTGTATGCAGTCCCAAAATGCATAACCATCTGCAGAATTATAGGTGTAGAGACATCAAAGGTCCAGTCTGCCCTGTGTTACTTAGCACGTGTTGAATGGAGGTCTGCTATAAACAAAGGTTCGGTCTCTTAAAAACATGTATAGTTCTTTTAGTGTTCACTGGAAAGGATCAAACATCCAGAGCTCTCTCAAAGAAACATAACCTAGAATACAGATCTAAAGTAAGGACCAAGGACGAGGTACCAGCCCCCAACAATCTTGCATATTTCACTTTTGAAGTGGGGGGTTGTCAATAATGTGAACCAGGTGTTGCTGGGAAGGGAGAGTACACCTTGTAAAAAACTCATTAGAAAAGACTTAAGTTTATTGGGTGAAGCAGGGTATCTCTGCATGTGTCCCAGACATGGAAACTTCAACAGTCACCGTATATCATTTCTTTTTTTTATTGTGACCCAACAACCTTTGTGTCTGTGGAAACCCCCCAAAAGCACCTCAACACGTGTAACCAGTAATAGTGTTGAAGGACTGAACAAACGTGCTTATTTCAGATCTTGAAAAGCATTTGTCTCCCATACAGCACATTGCAGGATGACTTCATGATCCTGCACGAGGAGGAGTATGACAGCCTGCTGGAGTGTGTATTCAAGACGGAGTTCATCAGTCTGCTGGCACGCCGATACGAAGAGAGAACGCAGAAAAAACTACCTCTCAAATTTAGCACCACGTAGGTTGAAATATATTAAAAGTAGCTACGGTTATAGGAACGCCGTGACTTTTATACTTTTATACTATTACATATGAATTAAATTTGTCTAAATACATTTTTGTTTTAAAAAAAATATATTTAAAAGCTGTATTTGATTAAAATGCAGGCAAAATAGTAATATTTTGAAAAAACAGTACAATTTAAACGAACAATTTTCTATTTTTATATTTATGTGATGACTAAGCAGAATTTTCTCATTATTTGATGAATGGAAAATTCAATCTTTAGTTACATTATAAATGCCTTTCCTGTCACTTTTCATCAATTTAAGTCAGCATTTCAATTTAATTTGACTATTGAATGGTAGCATAAATGTCTAATTAAAATTTTTTTTTCCCCCAGCTGTTTCTTTGCCATTATATTTTTGATAATATTCTTGATTAATATTTTCATAAAAAAAATTAGCTTTTATATAATTTATTATTTCATGCAATGACATTGAAGCATTTTTTAATAGCTGAAGTGTCCTAATGACTGTGACTGGACCTGCAGGCTGGAAATGAAACTGAAGAAAGAAGGATGGGGACCCTGGAGTGCCGGAGGGTCCAGACAGGTGCAGTTCATCCAAGGTCAAGGGGACGTAGCTGTGCAGCGACCCTCAAATAAAATGCTGCAGGTCAGCATTGGTCCGGGTTTGCCCAAAAACTCACGTGAGTGATGACTCGTGTCGTGTGTCGTTTAAGATGATTTAATTCAATGTTACTCGTTATCCGTGCAAGATCTCACTCTCAAATTCAATAATTCAGGTCCTACTAAGCAGGGCGTCACTCAAAGCCGTACCAGCATGTCCAGGAGACACCACCACACCCCAACACGAGTCGCACCCGGGCCTCCAGGTACATTAACTTTCCTAATCTTCTCATTACTTCAGTCAGTATGCATTTGTTCAGAAGGTCTTAAGCTTGTGTATTCCCCAGCAGTTGCTCACCAGAACGGAGGGCTGAAGCATGCAAATCACGCTGCCAATCAGAGAAACTCGCAACATCACGGCAATCAGAGGTCGACATCTGGAAACACAGCCCGTCCGTTCTTGCCTACTACTGTTAGTCAACTCAAGGAAAGAGGCAGCAGACAGGCACCCCAACAAACCAACCTGGATTTCCTCAAAGTACCAGACCAAGGGGCCGCAGGGTGAGAGCACACAGCATACACACACACACTTGAAATGATATATCTAACACCTGAAGATAAGGTAAACATTTGTCTGATTGCTAGACGCAAAGCTGGAGCTCGACTACCAGACATTATCCATGCAAACAAAATAGTGATCTGCCTTTGAATGTAACATGCATGTATCTCTTTACCGTAGCAGAAATCAACAACCATCTGACAATGGAGGAATGTGAGTCTGAGCATGTGTGTAGTTTCTGTTAGGTGGCAGTGGTTGTGGTTCATTTGAATAGTGACAGATCAACCCCAGAGATGCCCAACTTCAAAGATACCATCGCATCCTCTCAGTCTTATTTAGTTTTTTTAATTTCCATAATCATATTTTATAGATTAAGGGTTGGTTTTACACTACTGTTCAAAAGTTTAGCTGCGGTAATATTTTGAATACGCTCTCCAATGCTGCATTTATTTGATCCAAAAAAAGGGCATATTGTGAAATGTTATTACAGTTTACATTAGCTGTTTTCTACTTGCTGAATAAAAGTATTGAAAAAGAATGTAAGAGATATTACTGACCTGAAACTTTTGAATGGTGGTGTATGTTACTGAATGGATCGTGAATATTTACGAGAGACTGGTTTTTCCTTAAACTTCAACAAAGTTAAGGCTTTTGGGTTGGGCATTTTCTACGATTTTTTTATGATGCGGGTTGACTCGGGCGCATCATGAAGGTTGAAGGGCTAACAAATGTCTCTTCATCGCAACAGCTGAAAACAAAAAAAAATCTGGGCTTAAATATGAGGTGGAGGATCAACTGAATGAAGTCTATTTGGAAATGAAGACTTGTTCAGACTGACAGTGCTACTGTTATAAATGGGAATATGTCGCCACCTAGTGGCTAACACATGAACTAACACCACACAATCAGACCGCTAACCCTCTCATAGCAGCTATATGGTGCTTCCAGAACCTAGTTGACTACCTTCACTTGTAGAAGCATGCTCCTGTGGTTGCTGTAGTGCTAGAAATATCACACGTAACTCCACAAGTTAATGTCTTCTGTGATTTTCATTTATTTATTTATTTTCCAAGGGCGTACAGGCAGTCCACAAACAGGCCCGCTCCAGGAGGTGGCCGTCCCAAACCCGCACCTAAACCGAAACCCCAGGTGCCTCAGTGTAAAGCTCTTTATGCCTACGATGCCCAAGACACAGATGAGCTCAGTTTCAATGCAGACGACGTTATTGACATCATTAAGGAAGGTGAGAGTGTTCAAAAAGCTTGTTTTACGTCATTTTAAAAAATGTATCGTGGCAGAACGTAGTCATTTTGATATCTCTCCATTATGTCTAGATGCCTCTGGATGGTGGACAGGGAGGCTGAGAGGTAAACAAGGCCTTTTCCCAAACAACTATGTGACTAAGATCTAACCTCTTCTACCTTTTAATGAGAGGAGCAGACTTGAGCCTCAGCAGACTTGTCAAACAAAGAGGGACAGAAAAAAAAGAGAGAAAACTGAGAAAATGAAGGAAGGAGTGAGGTATGCCTTGGCTGTGGTTAAACTCCTCAAAAGCTCTGCGTTCTGGTGCCACGGACACTTGAGGACATGCAAGCAGAAGCCGGTTGGACATGAACCTTTTCTCCAGGGCGGTGAATACTGAACTGTCCCTGTGAGCACTGATCAAAATTATTTATTGTATTTATATTATAGCTTTCTACAGTTTATTTCTGATGTGGTTTATTCATCTGTCATTGATATTTTAGGTGATCTTAAATCACTTGAAGAGATGAAGTAGCCATTTTAATGTGGGAACAGGCTTTTTTATTTTGCTTTTGAAATGGATCAGTTGTATATGTAAATTAAGGTGCTTGCCTTTTAGAGTCACCTGCTGTTCATTTTAATTTTAATTTAATTTTTTCCAATTTCTTGAAGTCATGTCCAAATCAGTGGTTTTAGTGGGGAATGTTTGCTGCTAAGGACCGTTTTACATGTCATCGCCTTTCACCTTGTAATTAATAGAAACCCAAATGTATAAAATGCACTACCGCTCTTTGAAAACCATGGTTTGTATGCTTTTGAAGATCATAATTTCAGAACAATGCTGAATGTATCATTGTGCAAAAATGCAAACAGTTGGGCAAAACTGGCTAAATTTGAACTACAGTGGTATTTTGGTGCATTAAAGAGACACAATCAGCACATCGTTACTGTATAGTTATGAAATATTTTAGCAGTATGACAATAAAAATGCACTGTCGGCTCATCAACACCACCATTCACCAAGCTGCTAGTCAGTGAAGGATCAGAGGCTGAATCCATGAACATCTTAAAAAAAAAATAAAAGGTTCTCCTGTATAAGGATTCATAAAAATGTGCAAAAGTGCAATTGTTGAAAAAAAAAACAAGTTTCCATATTTTCTTAATAAAGTGACAGTTGGTGTCTGATTGTGTACTATTCTGATGAGGTTGTCATGTTTAATACAAATTGAAAATATGCTTTTAATCTTACTTTTTACTAAGTGAATTAAATTTGGGGTATTTAAGGTTGTTATTATAATAACCTAAGCTATGGTGACTTTAAAGGAACATTTCCTTTAAAGAATTATAATTAGCAAAATAGAGAAATACACAGTAACTGAAAGCTCATTCAGATCCAGCCCCAGCAGTCTTGAACGCTGTGGTCATCAAGTCCTAGAAGCTGAATACGCTGCAAAAAATCTATTAACAGCCAGTCTTGTCCATTACCCGAAGCGTGAAGAGCAGGACATTGTGTCAAAGAAGCGGAGTTTATTGAATAAGCTTTAAGACTCCCTTTAACAAAAACAATGCAACAAGTAGTGTTAAACATCCCATAAACTGGTTCCACTTATTCAAATAGCACCAAAAATTACATTTGTTTTAAATAAAGTAAAAAAATAAAGTCAGAACAGTCAAGTTCAAAGAGACAAGCATAACATGACACAATCAGCTTGAACACACCAGTCAGGGGTATTAAATCTTTGGACTTTAATGATTCCAGCTTCAGTTTGCCCACTAAGTGATAAAAGCAAGGACACAGCTTCAGCAAGTTAAGACAGTTAAAAAAAAAAAAAAAAGTTAAAGCTTAAATTCATAAAAAGTAGAAACGTTTATTTATACAGACAGTCCAATAATATGTACATCAGGTTAAAAAGCAGCAGTCCATCTCCCAAAATGGCTGACACAAAATAAAGTGCAGGTTTTAGTGTCTTTTCCCACAAGAGTCCTCAAGAGCTTGACAGCAGAGGAGCTGCCAGATCCTTCACAAGTGACGACTTCAACTGAGGAAGGAGACTGATCTTCATGAGCCTACTGCTGGAGTATTTCTTTTTCACCGTCTGCGAGAGATGGCCAAAGTCAGCAGAGCATTCAGTAGAACTAAGACCCCCCCCATGTACAAGTGCAATAAACTTCTTACCACATGCTTTGAGAGCCCTTCGTTGACCATAACCACATTTTTGGCAATATGCTGCATGACAGGCTTCAGGTGGGCCTCATCATAGGAGGAGTAGTGTTGCTGGGTAGGTGACTAGAACAGGAAGAATTAAAAGACGGATAAGCTGAAGCAGTGGTGAGGGGGGCAGATACAAAATTGTGATATTAGGTGATAAAAGTTACCCATTTTTGGCCATCAAGCACAAGTTGAGAGAGGCACAACGCTGCAGCTGCAGTCTCCGAAGGGTTAAAGTGGACCATGTCGTAGTCAAGTAGTGTCAGTTCAAGGAAATATTTTGCAAGTGTATGCTTCTCAGCATCGGCCTAAAAAGCAGATGTAAAAAGGCAAGGATGACTCAACATCTGAAGCTTTAATCATCTGCCAAAAAACACATCAGGGATCGTAAAACCTGAACCTACATTCCCAGCCTTTGAAGCTCTCCGCAGAAAGTGCAGGGGCAGAGGACGTCCAAGCTCAAAGTTCAGCACACTGAGAATCAGCATCTCCATCTCTCGGATCTGGGCTTTTGTGAAGGCATCGTCAGCGATGTAAGCAAAGTCCCCGACCATCGGAACATACATCTCCTCATATTTACAAGCAACCAGCATTGCAGTAACCCCCACTAGCTGGAGCTTCTTACGGGTCACGGGCTGAACCTGAAAGGCAATGGAAATGCAGTATAACGTTTGCGATACTGAGATTTTGCATAATATGCCATTAACTTGACCAAGGTTCCAATAATTATGGTTTACAACATTTGCATTTGTTACTAGAACTCATTAAGCCTCTAAAACACTAAAAATACCTTTTTTTAATATATAAATACAGCATCAGTAAATATTGAACCTAAAACAGGTTCTCCCCAGTCTAAACTCTGAGGTGTGATGACTGCAGGTAACTTGTACCTGGAGAAAGCGATCGAGGATGGCTACGGTCATGTACAAGGTTTCCTGCAGGAGCTGAAATCTTGAGTGCACCTGAATCAGCCAGTCAACCAGGAGAGCACGCATCCGTCCATTGATATCATAGCCACGCATATAACGGGGACGAACCGACTGCTGACTCTGGAACAAGAGCAGTGCAGCTGTAAGCAGCATGAAGGCTAAATAAAAGGTTACGGGGTTGGAAGGGTCAGGTACCTCGAGGCTTCGCAGATACACGTAGATGTCCTTCACGTATTCAGGACATAGCTGAGGCATGTCAGCATCTCCTTCATCGATGTCTTCGACTGGAAAGAGAGTGTTGGAAAAGGCTTGGCACAGTTCCTCTTCCTTCATGCTGATGTCAGCTTGAGCAGGGGGCAGCGCTGGGGCAGGCTGGGGCATCTCGTGCTGCACCTGGGCACGCTTGGCTTGCACAACAGCCGGTTGGGCGGTTTTAGTTACAGGTGCCAGAGATTGAACCTTCTGAAAACGAGACAGGAAACAGGAATGTGAATGCACATGCGGTTTAATTGAACACGTTGCATGATGGTAACGTTACGGTTAAGTTACATAAAGACACGCACCTTGGTCTGAACTGGTTTGTGAGTAAAGTTGGACAGTTCGCCAAACACGGCCCTCCTCGCTGCACCGTTCACAGGCCCGCCTTTGCCACCGATAAAAACAGGGTTGTTTGCATTGCGCTGTATGGGAAAAGGACATTTTAAACTCAAGAAAACTAACCTACACTTAACTTACGCCATATTTGACCTTTTTTAGCAAGGTAAGCTAACGTGGCGTTGATTCGACGCTAAGTTACACATACCAAGTGTCCTATCAGATAACTAAAAGTATGTTTCTGTATCAAATACTCACCAAAGCGTGAATATCCATGGCGAATACGCTTACAGGAGATGTCGCGCTTAAATAAAAATTCAAGTTTTAAAAAGGAGATCGTTTAGCTTCGCTTCGTCTTGTCCAACTCAACTCAAAACAATCCGTACAGTACAAAGGCCTGCTGGTGATTCAAATACCGCTCCGCTGTCTCTGATTGGCCACTGACTCAGGAAATACTCGATTTCTATTGGTTGAAAACAGAAGGGACGCTTATCAATCATCCTTTATCTCCGGTTGCACGTGTAGTTCTGTAAAACACGACCATGAACTTACTTACAGGTTTGTTTGACTGATTCCTTAGTAATTATTAGTTTGACAGTCATTGTGTGATAGCAGTGTCTGTTGGTAAAAAATAGCTTTTTTAAGGCTGAATACATTTTTAAAACTAAACAATTTGAATATGAAAACATCGTTTGCTACTGAATAAAGCATTTAATTTGCTCTCACGCAGGGGTCCAGGGCCCACTAGAGGGACTCGAAATGATGATTAAAAATATTTTGAGATAAAACTGGTATTAAAATAAGCTCAAAATAAAAACTGTGATATATTCTTTCAACTGTGGCTTTTTTTCAACTTGTAAAACTCTGGATATTCTAATTTTGAGTCTAGACCACTGATCTATAATAGAGAATATATATAGTCATTATATATAGATCAGTGGTCTAGACCCAGATTATTAATGTACAATAACAGTCATGGGGTCTTCAAATAGAGTTGGAGCTCAAATGGTTGAGTCAAAAGCGATCATTCAAGCCTGTTACAGATAGAGTAAGACAGTACAACTGAAATAGTATTTCATTTATTAACAAATCTTTCAAGTGAAGTAATCAAACTGACTCTGACTTTCATAACTTACTGCCTTTTGAAGTGGGTAACTGATTTTCTGTCTTCGAAAACTGATCCGTAAAAATCATTGGTTAAACCTAAAATTACAGATCAAGCAGTTGACAACATTAATAAAAATGGGTATGATGCCTAAACATTATTTCTGGCATCTACTGTGAGTTAAATTATTCCAAAAAGCATCACAACAGCATTTAACAACAAGGTTGTTTTAATAAATAAATGAAACCAAAAGAAAGAGAATAACATCTATATAGGGTTAAACATTGAGAGTTATTTTAGACAATACAGACCTATGATGTCTTACATAATAATTTGCATTTATGTACAGAAAATGTGCCAAGATTAAAAAAAAAAAAAATTAATAATGTAATGAAAAAAGTTTTAAATAATAATGCCAAAAGTGGTACATATATATATATGTAAAAAAAATTGTTTAAAAAAAAAAACTAGGTTTTCTTATATATAAATAAATAACGACAAAACCCACAAATTAAACAAGCACCTCCAGGGGCCTGTTCCATAAAACAAGTTTACCAAATAAGTCAGATTTATTTAAGTTAATCTGACTTATTGTTAGTTGATTTGATTCAAAATACGTCAGACTAATTAAAACACGCCTGGCTTATTTGGTAAACTTGTTTTATGGAACAGGCCCCAGTTTATGTAACGTTAGCTGTGTACAGTGTGTTTGTCAGAGAGCGCTGCCACGTTCTGCCGCTAGAGAGCATGAGGCGACCAACTAGCAAAACACAGTAACTCACACAAGACTCACAAACCTCAAAAGAAATATATATGTAGATTCTCAAGAGCCAATTGTAAGCGATTATGATCATGCATGAATTGTTCGTGATCTAGATCTTAGCAAGCCTTCATTTAATGTTATGCTCCTCAAGAGTCGTCAAGGATGCGAGAATGTCGTAAAATGTCGAAACGCGCCCTCGCTCGCGCACAGCAGCGGCGCTGTTCACATACACATACACACACATAGCAGCGCGCTAATGGACGCCGCGGATCGGCAGGAATGGGGACTCGCACCCGAGGGCAAATGGGGAGGAAATCTAGCCACATATGACCGTTAAATAAGGTGTCCTCTCCGTACGTTTAGCTCGCCGTTACGTTTACCGCGTGATTTTGTAGCTCGCGCGCGCATCCTCGTATATTTAAAGCGGAATCGTCGAAATATCCGTCAGTTAGCGGGGAGGCTAAAGCGCTGGGCCTCTCTTCTCTGCTCTCTCCCTCCCTCTCGGGTTTGTGTGACTGTCAGTTTCACACAAGCCTCCGCTGACGTTCACTCGCTTCCCCAATACTTTTTACTTCTGTCGACGAACATTGTACCCTGGAAAGGGGGTTAAGTCCAAGAGGAATAGTTTCCTGACGTGTATAGAGGTAAGAGACGCTCTTTGTGTTTGTTTTTGCGCTAAATTTCAGTTGGTTGAAGCTATTGTTTGACTAACTGAAGAGGCTAATAGCCCGCCGCTAGCAGTTTCAGTAGAGAGTGTGTGTATTTGTCCCAGCACATCCAGGCCGAGTGGGCTACCGATACATAACATCAACTGTCACCATCGCTTAAATGTATTTTAGATGTCTATTTTAGGATGTGTTTTGTAATCCCTAGCGCTGTCAGCTGATGTGTTGAAGAAAGTGAGAACGACAACATCAACATGGCATCGCTGCTTTTGCTTTTTCTGTTGTTTATCAAAACCTCGTAGTCTTTGTGTTGTGCTTTATGGGACCTCTGGTTATCGAACCAGAGGTTGTTATTTGATTGGAAATGTGAAAAGCTGGTTTCCTCTGGCCGTTTTAAGAGGAATTGCTCAGAAGCCCTTGCTTTCTTGAACAGCCAGCTGGATCAGATTCCAGCCTTTGCTTTTCCAATAACATTTTTAATGTGCCCCCTCTGGGAGTATGACATATGTGTTAACTCTCATAAATCAGTGACATCTGAAATAAAAGAGACTAGATTATGAATGTCACCATGCCTCAAACTACTCCACAGTGTTTTGTTCACCGCATCTTCTCTTTTACTGTGCATTCCCATCATATCTTTGGAAAAATAAACCCTTACTAACAAGAGGCAGTGTTACTACTTTAGCTCCCAGTGGTAATTGTCTTCATAATTCATCCATATATGAAAATACCAGGCCATTTGTCTCAACGGCTTATTAAAAGATAATGTCGCCTGTCTGTAAATGATTCATTTGTATGTACTAATAATGAGCGTTTCAGCTCTGCAACGTAACAATATACAGATTTGATCTCTGTATATTTACTCACAGTCTTCAGTAACATTGAGGGAAAGACGGTTTGTCGCAGTAGTTTGGATATTCTACAATTTTAAATAATTAAAATATAACAAGTAAAAGTAATAATGTGGGGCTGTTATTGGGAAGTTCAGCATGTAACAAACCAGCTGGTTTTACTTCCCCTATGGAAATATGTGATGCTGAATATTTACATTTGTTTTGGTTGATAAGGTTACACTGCCTTCATATTTTAGTTAGAAATGAACCACAAATTGTCTGCTTATGTGTGTTTTTAGTGATGTTTTTCATTATAAAGATATTTTAATGTTCAACAACAGTAGGCCTATGTATTTTTATGGCAATGTAACACTGCAGAAAGGTTATTAAGGTTGTTAAGGTTTTTCTTTGTAACTGAACATTTAGCTAAAAAACAATAAATAAATTCACCACTGTGACATTAAACTGCACAGACAAAAAGAGCTGTATGAAATAAGATGTATTGTAGAGGAGGACTTTAGCAATTTTGATGGATTTTTTGTTATTATTTACGATGGCATCGGTACGGTATCAGAATTGTATTCATCGAAAGTTTGATTTAAAAAATAGATAAATATATACATATATAATTATTATTTTTATTTATTTATTCATTTTTATTTAAAGAAATTGTATTTTCTCAGCATGCACAGTTGTGATCCCCCTTTGTGACATGACATGAGAGACTACTGTTATTAAAATTAACAAACAAACAAAAACACCACCAGACATCAGTCTTAGATGTAGCTTGAATTATTATGGCCATTTTATAAAAACACATTGGTATTTGAACTGAAATTTGTGTGGTGAATTATTTAAAATGATATTTATTTAGTTATTCTCCAATGTACTGGCTGTGTGTCCTGCTATTGCTGATGGCAGAGCTGCTCAGCATAGATATACACAGCAATCCTTGGGGAAGGAATTAAAACAGTCCCCCATAATCCCCTATCTTCTGAAATCTGTATCCACCTTGGCGTCAAGAGGCACTGCCGCAATGGACCCCTCTGGGGCCGCCTCATGTGGAAGTGCTGTGGTGCACTTTGTTGCATGGCACAGTGGTACATCACAGGTTGACAGGCTCAGCCTCAGAGGAGCCTGGGAGAGCAGTCTAGCTCAGGGACGTTGATAAACACAGTTTGAGCTCTTATTTCTTAATGGAGTGAAAATTCTGCTATAAAAAGGCATGACCAATCATATACTTTGGATAAATAATTGTAGTCATGCAAAGGAGACCTAGTCACACAGTTTTTATGTGTTGCCTGAGTTCCTCATCTTGTTTTATCTGAGTCTTTCATTAATGATGATATTTACAGCAGGGGTGCATATTAAATTCACAGTATTATAGATACAGTTTCTTGGTTTTTTTGAGATTGTATAAAAAGTTTTGCTTTTGTGAAACTGGATATTGCTCAATATATTGGGTCATAATAAAAGTTAGTGGTCTTGATAGAATAACAGCATTACCATAGTTACAGTGAAACATTTAGACTGCTGTTACTGAGAGCCTGACTTTGTTTAGTTTGAAGGAAGACATTTTGTGCAGTTTTTATTCCTATGAAGTCTTTTAGTTTTTACCTGTCTGATGCAGAAAGTTTCTAGTTTATATTACTTGTATATTTATTTTCTATACAGCGATTTACAACCAACAATGATTTCAACATTTGCTGGACAGGTTTTGTATTTTTGCCAATATTTACACTATTTTTTTTTTTTATCCAGTAGTGATGCATGAAATTGATTAAAAATGACTTAAAGACATAAGTAATGTCCCAAAATATATATTTTTATGCTTTTTAAAATTTCTATTCATCAAAGAATCCTGAAACAATGCAAGAGTTTCCACAGAAATGTAAGCATAAAATCAGCACAATTTTTTTTAAACATTGATAATATTCTAAATATAATAATTTTGATAACTTTAGATAAAGAAAATGAATAAAAATGCAACTAATAGAGGATAAAACTAATTACAAGGTCAAATCAGATTAGATACAGTTAGCAGGGCAGTCCTGTCTTTGTGAGTTTTGTTTCTAATTTGTGTGTTATGTCAACGTATTAAAGCGCATACAAACTGTTGCAATGAGGACCGCTGGAGTGCTTTGTCTTTAGATTGCTGTAAACATAAAACTACCTTTTAGGGTATTTGCCATCAGACAGAAGTTGACTCAAAAGCAGAGACTATATGCCCTGTGAAACAGATGGCTGCTTTCATAATTTAAAGGTAAGGGGACAAGGGGCCTTGTCATGGCTCCTGTGAAGCGTAAGGCGTTCGGGCCTGGTGTCACTCTGGGTGCCGAGATGTTAATTAGGGAAGGCTGAAGTAACGCTGGAGCGTAATGGGATTCTGGTGAATAGAAGAGTGATCGAAAACACGGCGAGATTTTGATTAAAGGGGGAAAAATGGTTGTGAGATGAGCATAAAAGAGGTAATGAATAAAATGGCTGAATTGTTAGATTTTCATAATGAGAGGAGGAAGAGGCTTTGGACGTTGGTAATCATCATGAACATTACGGGCAGTGATGGATAAATACCCATTATGCAAGCAAGCGGGAACCTAATTTGAGAGGGATTTAATTAGGTTGCTTCAGCACAAATAACTGCGTTCTATAAGGATCAAGATGGAGGGGCTCTTCATATACACCTGGATTGAATACCATTTTATGCAAAACAACAAACAGCTGTCTGCTACTAGGCCTTGCATTGTGTGAGAGATGTGGGTTGCACTTTTGCTATGCTGTTGATCGTAAGAATAATAGAAAACTAGGTGAGGGTGGGAAATAATGTCCCCTAGCACCATTATCCTGTGCATGCTAGATTTATGTTGTAGTCTTCCGCAGGACGTATTGAAGGAGTCATACAAAGTCAATTTTCCACAAGCTAATATGATTCTTTAGGGTCTTAATGGAAAGTTTGTAATATAGTTTGTTTTAAAATTTCTCA
>JAUCMU010000125.1:12482686-12499547 GCA_032275025.1 Enteromius treurensis | reverse complement strand
AAAACAGACTGTTTCATTCTAGGGTCAAATTCTAGGGTTGTAAATGGACCTGTAAAACCATTTCTGGGCATTTTTCCTCTTACCTAAGCTACATACCTTCTATGTACATATAAGAGAACAATTTAAAATATTCTCTCAAAGCATTCTATGGCACCTTTAATAAATTTCTATAGCTCAAACTGTCAAGTATCATTGGTTCTCATCGATTCAATTCCCAAAGAATGCATTAAATACTCTGGACAAAAGCGTCTGCCATATGCATAAATGTAACTAAAATATTAACTATATTAACGTCCATCTTGACTGGTCTTTTTATTTTTAAGTATTTATTTTTTATGTGATGGATGTAGCAGTCTTTAATGTTCTCTATGGTTACTGGTGATATTCACATGGTAAATCTAGCAGCAGCTAAATTTAGAATTGTTTGAGAGTCACACCTGTTAAATACAGTTTCAATTCTAAACACTGACTTTTGTGAATGCCAATATGACTTAATGTGGGCAAGTAATAATGACTGAACAAGAGAGCTTAATTTACATATGAAACGGGAGAAAATGCAGCTGTACTAATGCTGAAACAAAAAGCCAGTGTTTGGAGCAGAATCGTGCATGAAGTGTTAGTGATTAGTGTTAGTGTTATACCTGTGGTGTGACTCTAATGAAAGCTAATTACATCAGACCTTGACACTGTTGAATTTGAGATGTCTTGCGCACAAGCCCCTCCCTCTTCTCCATGCACGAACACAGGGGCTCAGGCTTTGAGGAGTGGCCCTCTTTTGGATTCTTAATCAAACAAAATACCCCTCATATTAACAACTTCTTTCATTTTTCCAGAGTTTGTTTTCCTGAAAGAAAGTTTTAAAGATGCTTTCTACTCAAATGTCTTAGATGACGTGACAGGTTGAGGTGTTTTTTGGTGGTTTAGCTTGTTGATCTGTTGACCGTGCGGTTTGTTTCGTTCTTTGCTGTGAAAGATTTTTTTTCTTTGTGTTGCGTATTACACTCATAGTCATAGTTCTGTGTATGTGTGAAATGTGCGTTATGCCCGCATTGCACTAGTGTGCCATATCTTTTCAAAGATTTATAATGTGTGTGTCTGTGTGAAGAGCTCCAGCTCTCGTGTCAGCTGGCTCTTATTTACGTTCCAGCCGATCATTCCAGTAGCGGCTAAAGTTGCTGCTTTAATGCCCTGCTACAGCTCACTGAGAACAACAAAATCCAGACCACAAACACAGGTCTGCTTCTGTAATACATTTGCTCTGTCCTCAATCGACCGCTTTTGACAGTCATTTATTACCATGACTGATCATTGACTAATTGAGTTTTGTTTTCAAATACTTTTGCAGTTATGTTAATGTAGAATGTCATCTGTGTATTGTGCAGGCCACGCTCAGTGGGAAGCCATGGCAGGATGCACTGGGGACCCAGCTGTTCCCAGAGCCGAGCTCAGGAGGGACGTGGCCGCCATCGCCTGTCCACCGTCATCCAGCCGCTCCGACAGAGCGCTGGAGAGGTCGTGGACCTCACCGTGGACGAGGACGGTGAGGACACCTGCGTTTTTCATTTACATATACAGATATTAAATTCTATACTTATTTGTAAAGTAAAGTTGATTTAAAATGACTCAAAACTAAGTTCACAATGTTTAAAATGAATCTAGGCATCATGGCATAGATAATAGACACAAATTTTGAGAGATGCTACATTGTTACAGATCACATTTAACAGTGCTATTAAATTATTAGTGTTTAAAAGATTAACTTTACCTTTGCCATCATTTAATGTTTACTTAAACTAAATGCAAAAAGTAGTTGATACACGTGAGCAATTAATTATTCAATATAGGACCATATCGATAGGGTTGGGTATTGTTCAGAAGATTTTGATACCGATACCTTGAGTTCGATACCAATTTTATGAAATCAGTTTTAACAAAATTACATTATCTACAAAAAACAAACATTTTTTTCCCAGCTTGTTGACATATATACAGACTCAAAGCCTCATCTCCTGAGCCGCTGCACGGGGAAAAAAAATACAACACAATGAATCAGTGCAAATTGGTTTTAAAGAAAGTTCAAATAGTTTTCAGTTTACCCATTTGTAATGCTACCTTTACACTAGTGCATTATTAATTATACTTTTTTAAGACATAAAACATTTGTATTTTAACTGAAGATGAAGATTTCATTTTATTGTTTGAAAATTAAGGGAATTTTATATTACAGTTTAAAACACTGAAGAAATACTGTTTTCGTCTTTTTTGTAGTAGCCTATTATGTACATTCTACTGATCAATAGTCATATATTTCTGCTGCCATGTCCAAACTGAATTGTAATTTTGACGCCTTGCCATGAATACCTCTACAGTTCTGTGTGTACATGTGACGACAGATTTACTAAAATGAAACAGTCAAATGCTCTTGGAGTAACCCTCAAGAGCCCAGTCCCTATTTAGCATTCAGATTTTTGTGTGTACAAAAGCACAGATGCCTAAACAAGGCCATATCTGCAGATTAAACTTAAGTTATGTACGAGAAGCTGCAAAGGACATAGGCACAAGTGGAATGTACATGTACATATATTATAGTCCATATATTGATTATTGTGACAGGCGTAGGAACTTTCTGGTTCTTCTTTTGTTGTTCAATATAAGAAAGAAACTTACACAGATTTGGAATGATATGATGGTGAATTTTTGGATGAACTATATCTTTACAAAACAATATCGGCTGATGCCTGATATTGTACCAATGCATTGCACATCACTATTTATTCTCCTATATTTTTCTTTGTGTCTTTTTTATATCATGCTTTCTCTCAGTTGGTGCCGCTTCTGTCATTACCTTTACATTTAAAAAGCTTTTGATGTAGAGAAAGTAAGTGTAAGTGTATGAATTCTTGTGTTTTTCATGATCGCTAGCTTGAAAGCCACCATTTATCCAGTTTAACAGCAAAACCAAAGGGAGAATGCAACAGGAACTCGACAGGAATTTTATATCCCCTCGTTTCAGAACATGAAAAGGCCTTTTGAATATAGTCCGGTCATGACCTCTTCGCATGCTAAAATTCAAATGCTCATAATAAATGAGCTGTAACTGCAACTTTTAAAACAACAAAACTGTGCTGCAGAACCCTAACAAGTAAAAACAATCTGCTGTCCGCTTTTGCTGAGCCCTAAAATTGAGGGAGAGATTATTTTGTGCGTGTCAGCCATTATTTGAAATGTAACAGGCTTGATGAGCATTTGATGAGCGTCTCCCTGACTCGGTGCTGCAGTGATGGTCTTCAGGTCTGGAACATAAAGGAGGGAATGAGAGTTAGATCACCCAGTTCAACACTGTGTGGGTTTGGGAAATATTAGATGTCACATCTAATCTACTCATCTTTCACTGTGCGCGGTCCTCCCTCTCTGTCTTTGAGCTGTGTCTCTTTATGAGGGGGAGGAGGAATGAATCTGGTAGATTCGGTTAGTGGTGTTCAACGCTGTGGATTGCAGCTCGACTGTGTGTTCAGGCCCCGTTAATAATGATTAATCTATATCGTTTCAGCATGCACAGCAGCATAAATAGCCTTCGCAGCTGCACTGCATTCTCTCACAGCCCCAGACTGACGGACACCGAAAGCATCCCATATATTGTGTGTAATTGAGTTTAATTTTGATTTCATTTGCAGGCAACATAATGAAGTCTGCCTGTTATGCCATCAGCCACTGGCCCCAAAGATTCAGAGAGAACTGCTATAGGAACCAATTAAACAGCCATGCTGGATAAGGGAATAAAATCTGTGTAGTGTTATCTCATTAATCTGTGATATGCTCCCCAATTTCGAGGTTTGTCAAAGGAAAACTCATTTACATTGTTTTGTTTGATTTACTGTCACAAAGTGTCTCTTTGTTTGTCTTTGGGGTCTGTAGCTGGTGGGAAGGTAAGAGAGCAGGCTGAGATATGATTGCATTTGCATTTCTTTTGACGGAGTGAGAAATTAATTTGCAAGGAAAAAGCAGATGGATTACTCGCAATGGAATGTTAATGAGGAGCTATCCTCATGGGCCACATCGTGAATAAAGTGTGCGAGTGTGAAAATGCACATGCATGCTGACACTGATGTTCTAGAGCTGGAGGAAACCATCTGTTGCCGGTTGCAACACATGTCTTTAAGTGAAGAAGACCCTTATCACAGTATTAATATCTTTACAGTTATTGTTGAAGGTGTACTGCTGCAGCTAAGTTGTTTAAAGTGTCTATGCTCTGAAGGGAAAATTCTGGCTGAAACCAATTTATTTGCTGCAATTACAATAAAACACTTAAATCAATAAAAAAATAGGTTCAATCAATTATTTAAATGCTGTAAGTGAATTGAGGCATCAAAACATTTATAATGAACAGTATGAAAATACATTACTGTTAAAAAATGTGGGGTCAGTATTTTCTATAATTTATTTTATTTGTGTATTTTTATTTTTGATAATGAATATTTTTAGACATTGATAAAATAGTTTCTTCAACATATTAGAAAGACCATGTGACATTGAAGGAGAAATAGCTGCTGATATATTTCACAATATTAGTGTTTTTCCTATGTTTTTGGTAGAATAATTGCAGCCTCAGTAAGCATAAGGTAATTTTTTTAAACATTTGCTAATTTAACAGTATTATTAAATTGATTTAATTAAATGATGGCAAAGCTAATCTAAGGGAAAAATTAAAATGCACATTTAAACCCAATATTATTATTGACCAGCACTGCAAAAAAGCATCTATTAACAAAAAAGCAGTATATATATATATATATATATATATATATGTATATATATGTGTGTGTGTGTGTGTGTATATGTATATATAAATGTATATGTGTATATAAATGTATATGTATATATATTTATTTCAGAAGTTTTACCATTTATGTGTATGTGTCTTTATGTATGCTGATCCATCTTCAGATCTCTCAGTTGTGCCAACGACTTCTGATAGCACACATCCACAGCCGGTCAGTTCTTCTTCCTCTTCACATAATGCCAGTACCTCAGAATCGCCACAGGAGGGTCCTGGTCCCTCCAGTAACTGCTCAGCCCCTGATAGCACACTGGCTGCTCAGAGCCATGGTGGAGTGCCAGGACACAGCACCACCAACACCACTGCCACCGAAGGTAAACTCTCAAGATGCTGCTGTTCAATAATCGACACTGACATTGATTAGTGACTTGCTTTTATCGGTTTTAACTGTATGTCTTTTATTGCCCAAATCAGATGACAGCAGAAGAAGCTTGTCTGGTGAGAATGGAGGTGTGGCGATGCCCAGGTTACCCTCTTGTTGTCCCCAGCACTCTCCATGTAGCGGGCCATCTTCAGGGCACCTCTCCATGGGGCACACCCACTCAGGGTGCATGCAGGCTGGGACGACACAGCAGTCTGGCTCCCAGCACTCCCATGGTCACTCGCACCACTTCCACCACCACCACCACACCACGCCGGTCCCTTCTTCCTTAGCCTTCCCTGAGTCCAGCTGCCCTCTGGAGAGGCCCACTGCCATGCCTGCGCCCTGTGGAGGGGTGAGCAGCAGTAACCAGTACCATGATCAGGTACCTTTATAACTGCATGACAGCTTATTAAGAACCCTGTGTTGTCAGTGTTGGGAAAGGCAAGGATATTATAAGCTTCAGTTAATACCGAAACAAATTTTCTTGGCTTCTTTGTTCATTGAGTGTATGAATTAAACCTTTTTTGCTTCATAAATTGAGGGTGGGGGGGGAAACTATTTTGCTACATAAATTGAAGGAAAAAATATGTCCACTGTTTGAAGCATAATGTCTATGTTGTTGACAACAACGTCTGTTTTTCATTTCACACATGGTTTGTATTTAACAGCATGTTTTTTTGTTTAGAGTTAGTTAAGATTCTGCCTTCTTGAAATACTAAATCACCCTTCATGTTTTGATGATGAAAAGGAAAATCCAAAGCACCTTTATGAAAAAAATCATTTTTCTGGACCTGAGCTTTTCCACCGAGGATTTTGTTTGAGGCCATCCTCTCAGTGTTGTTGAATAATTCACACTGAGCTAATTGTCATGGCTGCTGAATTCTATTATTTACCAGCATAAAGAAGTGTTGCATGGGCATGTTGTAGATGAGTTTGTGTCCCAAAGAGAGAAAGTTGTGTATTTTGGGTTGCGTTTGCTGTGACATTTGTCTCTGTGTATGCTGGACTAACAAAGTTGTTTCTATGCGAAATGCATTAGGCAAAAGTCTGTGGTCTTTGATGATTGGGCAATGAGCAGTAAGTGCCGTTAGCTAGTCATCAGATATGCGCAGACAGGAGTTGTAGAGTGAAGCGAGGTGATGTCAGGCATGTTTTATACATCAAAGTGCATAAAGGATTCAATTTAGGGTTGAATGCCCTCATTTTGAAAGGAATTTAATCATCTTTTGGTTGTTTATGCGTATAATTTCTTTGGCTAGTGTCATTTATTTATAAATGTGGACCTGATATGTGCCTTTTTGTATGTGGAAGATATGATTTTATAATATGCAGCTTTTTATTGAAGAAACCCCTAACTCTGGGTATTAAACTTAAACCATTTGACTGCTATCAAATCGAGTGCAAGACAAGAGACGTGTGGCATCTCACATGATCTGAATGTGTGCCTGTCTGCTGCAGAGTTTATATATTTTAATTGTTGTTAGAGAGATTACAGTAGCTTCCTTGTAATCAGGTGGAACAGAAGAGCAGTAGCACCTCATTTAAGGGTTGCCAAGTTGTTAGAAGCAGCAGGAGCAAAGTAGCATTCTTGCATGAAAACTTACAACTGCTTATCGAGCTAAATATGAAGCTCTTGCCTCCCATACATGACACACATTATTTTCTAGGTGTTGTGGAGTGCCACCATATTAAACATCACTAATAAAACGTTTGTTATAAAGAAGTTAAGTCTCAGACAGTTTCACAGAAGTTTTAGTTTCAACCGTTTTAGTTTCACCGAAGAAGATATTGCACTCTAGTGCCCTTTTAACAACAACTCAAATTATTGAAAACGATCAATATTTCTTTTAGTCTAGAACAAGCAGTCGCCAGCACGTTTCATGCGAGAAACTTAATATAAGTAATAAAAATATAAATAACTAAAGGGTATAGATTGATGAAAATGATATCATTATTTCTCATTTTTGCCTCATTTTGTTTCAAACTCGTGCAACCTTTAATCATCTTCGGAGCATAAATTAAGATATTTTTAATCAAATCCGAGAGCTCGCTGACCCTCCATATACATCAAAGCAACTGTAATTTTCCCAGATCCAGAAACTTCATAAGGACTAAAGTAAAATATTCAGTGAGATACGAGAATACCTGTTTGTGTGCAAAGAAAACAAAAATAACAACTTTATTCAGCAATTCTTCACTAATCACAAATTCCAGCATTATTGTTGAAGGAAGTTGATATTTTTGTTTCTTTTGTACTACCAAAATCTGTTAATCTGTGTTTTGAAGGTAAAAAAAAAGGTTTTATGGGTTTGGAACGGCATTCAGGTGAGTAATTAATGACAGAAATATATTTTTTTTTTGGTGAACTATCCGTTTAAAATATGGAAAATCCATGCAATTATTTTATTCAACTATTTTAATCTGTAACAAAATATGCAAGGCTGTAACCGGTAGAACACATGTTGTGAAATAATTCACTACTACTATTAGCTTCTTTTAATAAAATAGCTATTTGTGTGTAAACAACCCCAAAGCAACATTCTGACAACCATTTGTATTTCTTTAAAAGTCAGTTCTTCAGCCATGTAATAGATGTCTTGTTCAAAAACATAATGTTTGTTGCTGGATTAACGGCGGGTTTGTATTTTCCTGCATCTCTCTCTGTCTCAGCAGACTCTGCCGGTGGATCTCAGTAGCAGTGCAGTGCGTAGCAGTGGATCCGGCAGCACAGGGATCCACGGCACATCTGCCTTTGATCCCTGCTGTCCAGGCTCTGCACCCCGGCCTCCTGCTTACATTTCCCAGGCTGCACCTGGACCCAGCCAGCAGACTGTGGTCGACTCATTCAGCTCAGCCATAGTGGCCCAGCCTCAACCCCAACCTCCTCAGCTCTCTTCCTGCAGGCACTACATGCATCCCCCCTGTAAGCAGCAATACTGTAATCTTTAATGTTCATTCAAAACTAATGCTTATTTAGGGGTGAAATTGTTCTAGTAAAAAAAGAAAAAATATAATCAGATAAATAAATAATGGTTATTATTTTGACTTCAGTTTGCCAATACACAAATGAACTAATATAAAACGAGTATTTACCGAATAACTAGAGAACAGTCATACAACCTGGAAATTTAAATTGTTACACCCCAAATTTATTAGATATTCTTAAAAGAAGGGAATACAATAAAATGGATGTGAGATGATTCCTTTGTGTTTTGTTGTGTGTGAGTGAGAATGAGAAGATGCTGAGATGTTGGCGTCCGTGCTTTATGGTAATTAGATGAAACACCTGATGTTTAATGTGTTAAGTGCTGCAGGTAGTGTGCCCAGCAGTCTCACTTAATTGCCGATTCTGATCACAATAGCGCTGTGTGGAATATAAATGAGCGTGGCAGGCCTCCCTAGTGGGCCTGAATTTAGTGGAGTAATTGCCACTCACAGCTCACTGGAGCACCTGTTTGCACATTCTCTCGCTTTCTCCCACTATATTTATCTCTTGTATCTGGCGGCCATTCTTTTTCTTTGTTTTCCCTTTACTTTCTCCCTCATTTTCTTCTATCGGTCAAATCCTTAGCAGTACAACTTATCTGCTCCAGGGTAATCATACTAACCTGGGCAGTATCCAGACCATCCTGTAGCTCCAGTGGAGTTTTCACAGAACTCTTTTCAATTCTCCCAGTAATTACCATAAACACAGTTAATTGTTTTTGACTTATCTAAAAAACATTTTTTGAATAATTCAGAAATAAAAGTTCAGGAAAGGAGATGACCTTCTGTCATTTATGCTAACTTTTCTGCTTTTCTCCTCCAGACGGCCCTCTTCCGCGCCCCCTGCACCACCAGTCCTCCTCTTCCTGTCCTCACTCCCACAGCAATGCTCCTCCACCTCAACAGCCTCCTCCTCAGGGTGACTATGTCATCCCACACCCTGTCCTCCCCTTCCACACCCCACTGCCTTCTCATGCCCCGGGCCACTCAGTGCCCCCAGCTCCTCCACCCTCCCTGCCTTCCCACCATCTACCAGGCTCCAGTGCTCCTCTGCCGCAGCATCTTCCCCCTGAGCATCAGGCGCTGCAACATCACCTGCCCGTACTTGGCCCAAATCCTGTCCAGAGGCTCCACCAGCATGACATACTGCAGAGAATGGAGGTTCAGAGACGCAGAATGATGCAGCACCCAACGTGAGTTGACAATATATTACCAATGTAACGTAATTGGGTTCTTTTGTATTTTTAATATAGTTTAGTTTGTAATTTATTCCTTTGATGGCCAAGGCTGAGCTTTATGGATTAAGAACATTTCCGTTAAGGTGTTTTAATTGTATAGCCCCTGCAAACAGTGTCCTGTTTAGTTTCTTTTTGTAATAACACATATATCTTCTTTCTTAAGGCGAGCACATGAGAGACCCCCGCCGCATCCCCATAGAATGCACCCAAACTACGGTCACGGACATCACATTCACGTTCCTCAAACTATGTCATCGCACCCTCGGCAGGCTGACCAGAGGACCACATGGTAGAGTACATTAAATAATAGATTATTAAGAATTATTATTGCTTCCGGTGGTTTGATAAATGCCAACTTGCAAGCCATGGGTTCGTTCATGAATTTCCAGGTGACTTTTACATTTCAGTTTTGGATTCATCATTAAAACAAACGTGGTTAATGTTGCTTGAAGAGATTTAAAGGAATAGTTCACTCCAAAAATGTGTCATCATTTACTCACCCTCATGCCATTCTTAACCTGTATAAGTTTCTTATGTTAAACACAAAAAAAGATATTTTGAAGTTTTTAAGGATCCCAAGAGTTGGTCCCTATTGAATTTCTAAGTAGGGAAAGAAATACTATAGAAGTCTAGAGGGACCATCAGCTGTTTGAATACCATCATTCTTTAAAATATCTTTGACATGAGGGTGAGTAAATGATGACAACATTTTCATTTTTGTGTAAACTGTTCCTATAAGTGCATGAAAAAAATACTTTTGTTTTTAAAACGTACAGTATGTTTTAAATATGCCTGAGTAATTATCTATTGTCACCACAGACATAATAAAAATATTAATCAAAAACTGCTATTTAAAAAAAAAAAAAAAAAAAAAAAAAATTGTAATTCCTGAAGGGAGTTTGTGATGAATTAGCTTTCCAGGTTGGCCTTCAAATTGACATCATGACTGAACATCTCTATAATGTCAGGATGGGTTTTTTTTACGTTATATGGTATGCTGTTATTTAACATGCTTGTTGTTGGTCTTTTTGCTGTTTTAGGGAGCTGGGCATCGAGGCTGGTGTCACTGTAGCTCCCTACCCTTCAGGACACCTGCACCCGCATCTGCCTCACTATCACCCTCCACCCAGACTGCACCATTTCCCCATCCAGCTGATGGTGAGTTGCTAGTCCTCTCCATCAACTGAAATATATGCATACATTAGCATGAATAAAGAAGCCCTGATTTGCTCTCAGGTATGGCACAGATTATCGGCGGTGGCCTCGAGCCTCGTATCCGCAGCATCTGTTATTTCAGGCTGGTTTTTATGGGCGCATGAATTATGCATTGCAGATTATAATGGAAGCTTGTTAGACATTTGAAGTGTGAAATTTGAATTGAATATGTTTGAAAGTCTTAAATTATATTTGAATCATATGGAGTGACATGCGTGCACATACGTGTGAGTAGTTTCTGATGCCTCATAAATATTGCGTCCCAAATTGCGATGGTTCTTTTGATTTAAATAGTTGCACTCTCATTTCTTTCTGTTTCTCTCCCTCTTGGTGCTGTCACTAATTTGATGTCTCTGTTTTTTTCTTTAGCACACTGGCTCAATGCCTGAGGTGACATATCCACATATTCGTTACATCTCCTCCAGAATGACCTTTGGCCGCACGTATGAGGTAAGAACTGGAATGTGGACCAAAATCATTTACTAAATCAAAACATATTTTGTGAATAATGCATGACAAAAATAACAAATCTTCTTTTTTTTGAGTTCATTAACTAATAAAGCTACCTAAAGCTGTTAAAAGGGTAATAATAATAAAGTTTGTGTGTGTGTGTGTGTGTGTGTGTGTGTGTGTGTGTGTGTGAGAGAGAGAGAGAGGGCTGTAACTTGAAGAAATTTCCCCTTTGCATGTGAAAAGCTCGGAGCACATTTTTGGCTCTGCTCACTCATAAGTCGAGTTGTTATTGTCTCCAGTATCATTTTAAACTCCCCCATCCTTCAATAACAGCCTCTTTGTACAGCCCGCATTACATTGTGATGGATTCAAAGAACAACACACTACAAAAAGTCTGCTGAAAATAAAACTGAAACTTTAAATCGCTTCAAACCGTGGGGTTCTTCTGAAAGATACACAGACCATCAGCTGCTCACAGACTTCCCGATTAATGGGATTAGTTATTGTTTGTCTTCCTGATGTTGTGTTCTTTTTACCAAGCGTTTATCATGATGTAACCGGTTTATAAGCACTTGTAACCGTTCATGTGTTTTAACAGGATCTGCTGCATTTAGAAGAGCGTCTGGGGACTGTGAATCGAGGGGCCTCCCAGGGAACCATAGAGAGGTGCACCTATCACCACAAATACAAAAAGGTAAGAAATCATTCACGGAAAAACATCTTTGTTTTACTGAGGTGGTCAAAATAAAGTCCCGTTTGGTGATAATGGACAGGCAGTCTGCAAAAAGACTCTGAGGATATTATATATAGGGGCTTCCTGTTAGACACACACACAAAAAACTTAACCAGGAGCCATTATAATCAGATGTTTTGTGTCATCAGAAATCCTCACACAGTCCTTTTATTGCCAAAAGTTGCATAGTGTAGACATTTGAAATGTCACTGATATGTAGCAAAAGGTTCCTGAATAACAGTAATCTGAAACCCTGCCGCCCTAATACAGAAGGTGGTGGAGAGAGACACTGAGGAACAGTTAGCACCTGAAGCATGGGCATCTGTTGGAAAAAATATGCACTCAACCTTAAACTCGGTGAGAAAAAACGTGGTCAAATAGTTTGGGATGATGTGTTTTAGCTCACATATGGTGTAGGTGTTAACGGGGGCAGGAATAGTCAACCAATGGCCTAGTCAATCTAGTCAGGAGCACACTGACAATGTGTGTGTCTGTTTTGTTTAGTTTTTTTTTTTTTTTTAAATGTGCAGTATCTGAAGTTTTAGGTTTTGTTGTTGCTTGACGTCTTGTTTAAATGATCAGCATGCTGTTCATAATAAAAATAGACTGTTGCACTATGTTTATGTAACATGCTGTGATGCTCCCGTGTGGTTGTTTTTGTGTCACCAGCAGCAATCGCAGCACTTACTAAAATATAACATATTTAAACATTCCTATAAACCATGTATCTGGGGAACGAAGACACAGGAAGTGCTATTATGATGTGTACTGGTCTTGCTCGCCAGTTGATGAGAATTTAGATGCAGTGATTCTACTTATAATGGCTGTTATGCTTCTGTCTCGTGCACAGAGAAAGCTGCATGGTAAGCAAGAGGAAGAGGAAGGTGCGGAGGAAGACACAGAGGAGAAATGCACCATCTGTCTATCTATACTGGAAGAAGGGGAGGATGTCAGGTAAACACTTGACTTGCAACAATTGCTTTTGTCCATTAGTACTGGAAAATATATATACGTGATGTGCTACTCTCAAGAGTTCAGGTTAGATCACTTTCTCTTAATGTTCTGTGCTGCCCTCTTGTGCTGAAACCTGTGAATTACTCTGGTTACATTGTGCTGTATATGAGTTGATTAATATTGTCTTTTTATTTTGAATTGTTTTGCAGGCGCCTTCCATGTATGCACCTCTTCCATCAACTGTGTGTAGACCAATGGCTCCTCACTAACAAGAAATGCCCCATCTGCAGAGTGGACATCGAGGCTCAATTATCTCCAGAGAGTTGATGCTATTTTTCTTGCAACCCTTTTGTTGGACATTTATCTGTTGTTTTCCTTTTCATTTTTGTCAGTAACGCATTCAACCAAAGATGGCATGAAATACCTGCGCAACTATGGGGGGGAAAAAAGAAAAGCAACAATCCACACACACAAAAAAAAAAAGCATCGAGCCTAGCGTGCCAGCTATCATGTAGTACCAGTACAGCTAGAAATAACATCTTCATATTAAGGGTTTTGAACTGTATTGTATTTATAAAGGGTTTATGTAGCTTTTGTTTTCATAAGTGTCATTGTATTTTATTTTTGCATGGTTCCTTGCGATGCATTTCTTTGCACATATTATGAAATAGGCCTCATAAGGCCTGAGAACTTGCAGGCGAGGATTGCTGCTCTAGTAAAGAAGCATTTTTACATACCTGATGCCTTGCTTTACTGGAATAGAATGTCAACCTCCATTTTAAAAACATTGCAGGACTCAATTTATTGATCAGTATATTGCTTAGTTTTATGTTCTAGACAATGTGATCTGAAATAGATATTTTTTTTAAGTGAATCAAGACATTCCTTAATTAGGAAACAAGATCATGGTTAAGAGATCAGCTGCTGTAACAGTGTTCACTCTCAACTCGGGAACCTGGGCTGGAGTCCGTTCCACTTCTCTTTGTCTCATTACTAGTGCTAACTCGGTTCAGGAAGTTCGTTTAGAAAAGCATATGGAAATGCTTCATGTCCGTTTAATTTGACATTTATTTGGATTCGATCCCGAACTGATGGAATTGAAATGAATTCAGCTCCAGCCCCGAGGAGAACCGACTGCACACTTCACGTTCTGGAAGGTTCACACGGCTTTGTCCCATCGGTCCCCTCTCAGCACCTCAATCTGACGTCACATGTAATGCACTTCACCTAATGTATTTTCAAAAAAAAAAAAAGAATGTCACCTCTCTGTATTCTGATTGTTGTTTTTATAGTACAATGAAGTTGGATATTTGATCGAGCAATGGAGAGAGTGTACTTCCTCCGACCAGCTCCACATGTCGACTTGGCTGTTTGAGGATGACTGGGAAACAGAATATTTATTGTTTCATCAGGGTCTCCCAGCCTCCTTCATTTCTTTCTCAATTCTCTAGAAAGTGACTGTGTTAGCTTATTATTCCTTGTCAGATATCGTCATTAACACATTTGTTCTGCAACTGTGCAGCAAACTGTTTCCCCCTTTTTTCTTTTGCTGCTGTGAAACACTAATATTAGTCTCAACTAGCTAACTTGCATATACTTGCACATGAGAGACAAAAGACAGGAGGGCTGTGAGAATGAGAGTGTGCTGAGGCCGTGTATTTCCACTCTGATTGCCGAATTTTGAGAAAAAAACAAACAAAACTGTAATAATTTTGAATGGAGTGTTGGAATGCAGTACTTAATGGCAGGCGTACATGCATTCATAGACTTAATGGCCCCAGGATGAAACTCCATGGGATTTATATTAGTTTTAAAATAATGAAATTAATAAAGTTAGGTAACTCTTTTATGTGTCCGTTCTTGTGCCTCCTTGAACTCCACAACCATTAGAGGAATTAACCGTGGTGGCTATCGCTACTGTAGTAATTATATGTGTATTTATTTAACACATAGGAAGTAAAATGTCCTCAATACTTCACAGATTTACACTGATATTCTTATTTACATCAGTTGTGTATTACACAGCTCGAAACATACGGCTAAAAGGACACTAATGTGAACAGTGTTTTATTATATTCATATTTGTCTTCTGATAATCCAACTTTTTAAAAAGTTTGCCTTTGGTATTAGACAAGAAAATTGTGTTGTGGTTGTTTTTATGCTATTATGATGGAAATTCATCAATAATATCTGATTTAGACTTTTAATTTAAAATCAATATAGGGAGTTCCCCCAAATTAAAGCAAAATTATTCACTTCATTGGCAAAAACAGGGGTTTTTTTTTAATGTTTTTTTTTTTTTCATAGTGCCTTCCAATTAATCTTAATCGAACTAAAGTTTTTTTAGGTTAAAAATTTACTTAAAATACAGCTAACTTACAAAACGATAAAAACATGACGTGAAAAACACGTTACGTATAAATACACTTTAATTAATTATTTAAAGGAAAAGAGGTTTTTTTAAATGTATTCTTACCCCATTTTTAGATTTTTCCCCTTAAATTTTATCAATAAAACCTCAAGCAACATATATATATATATATATATACACACACACACACTGTTCTCAGTGTAATTATATCTCAGCGAACGTTCAATATGCAATCAAATGTGTGTGCTAACGTATATTTGTATTTTTACGATCAAAAACAAAGTCGTCAACAGGGCGTAGTAGTGATGTAGTGTCCTGAGGCGCTCGTGTGTGTCGTCGTCGTCGCGCTCTCTCTCTCTCTCTCTCTCACACATACACACACACACAGAGCCTCGGACACACACAGGTAAAATGGCGTCGGGGGCCATTTCAGCTGAGACTAAGAAGATTACAGATTTACGCGTGGTAGACCTCAAATCAGAACTCAAACGAAGAAATTTAGATGTTACTGGGGTGAAAAACACACTCGTCGCCAGGCTGAAGCAGGTAATTTGAATTTTAAACAGTAATTGAGATGGCGTGCGGATAAATGTTCGCGAGCTAACGTTAGCTGGATGGCTAAGGAGTTAGCATAGCTGTTTGTATCCTGAACATGTTTGCATTTCGGACTACTTTAATGTTTTTAATAACAACACCGATTGAATCCCCGCAGTTGGAAACACAATGTGACTGAATTGGAATGAAAAATATGTACGTTACCAGCTCTTTCAGAAACATAATCTGTAAGGCTAAATTCTCTTAGCAAGCGAACGCGTTGCTGCAGCTTCAAGCCAATTCACCATCTCTATTTGCATTCTTTATGTGCAATAGTTTAACGTTACTCTTGAATAATCAAATGTAGCTGATAATGCAAACTTAACGTTACATAAATAGCTGCTTTACTAGATAAAAACAAGACCGCATATCACTCGTCTAGTTTCACTTTAGTTTAATGCGGGCTAGTTCAAATTTGTTTAAACAAAAAAAAAAACATAATTAGGCTCAAATATTTTGGATGTCATTTTTTTTATACAGCTGCACTGTCATAGATCATTTATGCAAAGCACAGTATGACCTGAATCATTGTTTCAAATATTAATATTCTCATAATCGTTTGAATGGTCCTGCCTTCCTGTGTGAAGGCAATAGAAGATGAAGGTGGAGATCCAGACAACATTGAGATCACACTATCAGCGGACACACCCACAAGAAAACAAAGCAAATCTAAAGGTAAACCTTAACCCAACTGTTTTACTTCCACATGTGTGCCTTTTTCTAAAATAGATTGAAAAGTTTTATTACGCATCTTCAGGAAAGAAGACAGACCTGGACGCCGACACCATCATGGAAGAGGAATCCTTCTCTAAGGTATGGGAGTGGAATTGTTGCCCCTTATTGGGTTCATTGTATGAATGTTAGGTGCTGTTTTTTAGAAGCATTAATAATCAAGTTAATATAAGTCTTTACAAGATTTTTTGTTGGATGTGTAACCTTATTTACTGTTAAAGAACTAAATTAAACTAAGTTGTAGTCTCGCGTAGCCAGTCCTTCAGACTGACGGCTGAAGCTCTGGAATTCAAAGCCGCTTTCTTTGGCAAGGCCCGCCCATAAGGCCGTTTGACTGACATGTCAAACAACCAATCACAGTTCGTTTCGTTCAGCGTCACGTTTC
>JAUCMU010000125.1:12424102-12471532 GCA_032275025.1 Enteromius treurensis | reverse complement strand
GAATCAGCCTTGTTACTTACCTGTGTTACAGGGCAGCGCGGATGCGTCCAGAACGTCCAGGCAGAGAGGGTCCCGGACCTGCCATGAGGGGGGTGTCCTCAGCCAGCCGTGGCAGAGCCAGCTTCAACAACCGAGACAGTGGCAGACCTGTGGTCATGGGAGACCAGGTAAAGTACATGACATGCCTCTGACACTCTTATTGTTGCCAGTTTTGAAATCTAACGCCATATAACCCCTCCCTCTTACCAAAGCAGCACTTCGGAAGTGGCAGACAGGTGGTGGTGGAGCGACATGGGCGCGATCAGGGCCCTAGGAAAGACTGGCACGGGGCAGCGAGCTCACAAAGCGGAGGATTCACAGATAATCACAGAATGGGGGACAGTCGACCTGGCATAATGGCATCCCACTCCAGGTTTGTTTCGATCATGCATATACAGCATGAATATGGTTTATGACTCCCACACATCTTATAATTGAACCATGTGTGTTATGTTTCACATCACAAGAATCAGTGAAGCATTAGAAGCACGTCTCAGGTTAAAAATTGAAATGTGCAGACTTGTAGGCACAAATGTGCGCTGCTTGCACTCTGGTATAGTGCTTGTGTCACATAGCAAGTATCAGCAAAGTCTAGGGACTTTGTTAAACCTTTGAAAGTAGGATCATAACAAATGCAACAGTCAGATCTGTGTTTACACTGCCGTTGATCCAGAGAGAGCAGCTGTCTTGTAAGAATACAGTGGGAAACAGCCTTTCCAGTCTGTGACAGTAACATTATTGTGTCCTATTTTGCATTATACCAATTCTATTCAATACCAATTCTTCTGGTGTCAGCCTTGTCCAGTCGTAAGCTTTGTAGACCAGATAGTTTTATCGTTCACTGCATCTCGTTGATTTGCTAATTTACTCTTGGTAGCAAATGAATTGTTAGTGTCGCACATTTACAGGAAATAACATTTAGTCTTCAGTCTTTCCTTCACTTATTGAGCTGGCTGATTGTGTCTTTCTGCAGTCATTCCTCTTCTGGTATGAACCGAATTGTGCAGATCACTAATGTTCCCATGGCCGGTGGCAGCGGAGGATTCAAGCCCTTTAAAGGAAGGTTCTAGCATCTGACTCTCCACGGTGGAAAAATATAAATACTGTTTTTTTTTTTAATTATTATTTTGAACATCTGATGATTTTAATTGGCTAAACGTATAGAGATTAGATTGTAAAGATTCAATTTGGTTTTGTTGTCTTTATAAAAGGCTTAACATGTAGGTTTTTGTTTCCTGAACTGTTCTTCGGTGACTTGTAAACAAACCTTTTGTGCACATACATGTTCTCCTGGCATTCTATAGGTGCAGCTGTACAGCTCATTTCTTAACCAGTGTTTGTTTAGATTACTTCAACTTGGTTTCAGATCCTCTCATATGCTTTGGGCAGACTACTGCGTGTAGCACTGGACACATCTGTAATTCCATTAACATTTCAGTATGTGGCTTTTTTGATGATTCTACAACTTATTAAATTATGTGGATTGTGACCATCTCTGCCTAGTTTGCTTCTGTATGTGCCGCCGCATCTGTGGCAGAAACACTGGAAGAATCACACAGACTCACAGACCAGATTTCCTTTAATCAGACATATCGTCTCTCGTCTAAGGCATTTGTTACAGAAAAGTTGTCCATCTACTTTTTGACACCATTGGGCTACATAAATGTTTTTGGTCATTAATGAACCTTACGCACAATGGAAGGTTGATCCTTTTTATTTTTGCTAAGTTAAAATGTTTTGTGTAAATATACACGTATTAAGGATATAAAATAGAAACCGTAATGGGACTGGTTCTCTTAAAATGATTTAGAAGCACACGTTGTATTCAGTTGTTGAACATGCATCACAACTGTATATCCATCATGGGCTGACCCGGTAATATTAACAAGACAAATGCACCAGGAGAAAACGTTCCAGTTCGCATCATTGGCAGAAAGCATGTTTGCAGTGTGTAACGTGTGGCATTTAAATATCACTTTAAATTCAGAAGACCATTACCCTGGTAATGCCCTGTCAACATGGATCAACCCAGTCAAAAAGCTCTCTCATCATTTGTTGCTTTTGTTCCCATATCGCATGATGGCACTACGATAGGAAAACATCGAATTATATTCATGAGAAGTCCTGCAAACATTCCCTGTCTGGAAGGGCAAGAAACAATACATCTAAACGGCAGCATTTAGTGTGAAACCGAACCATTAGAAAGTTCCACATAACGTTCAGTTCTTTAAGCTCCATAAGTATAAGCCTTATTGCAAAAATGAGATTTATTGAGTGTTACGAATCAGGTTCAGCTGTAACCAGACAAACTCTGGTGATTCTGATTTTGTATAAAAAGAGGTATATTTCTCATCTAGTGCATTCAATGTAACAGTGCATAAAGAACTAAATTGGTCTAGGACCTATAATGGAGCTTCAATGGGAGCTGCACACCAACGGCCAACTAAACAAACAAGGCCTTGGAATATTTACTGAAATCGTTTGGAGGTCAAAAATAGCTTTAGCTAAATATATTAAACAGTTTGAAGCCATTTTCCATCTTTTTACTCTTTGAAATGGGCTTTCCGTTTTCATCATGAAGATCGCACCCACAAACTCCACTTTTCCCCCCCTTTCTATAAATACGACATTTCGGTATGTATCCGACGTATGTATGTTTTTGTGACAATTTATACATATGCAATTGACAAGATCAATTTAGAAGCAAATGGTTAAAGCTGAAGCACATTACAGAAGAGTAAAGTTATTGGCAATTGATACAAATGACAAACTAATGCACAGTGGGTACATATTGTGTGCTGGAGAAGTCTGTTGCACATTGTCCTCAATCACTCCTTTACCAGACATGCCACTGATCAAAAGCACCTTGGAATGTCCATATTTAACCTGACCTGCAAGTGTAACATTAGAGGAAGTGTCAGAATGAAACATTTGTTCTTCCAAGCTTGAAGAAAACCCACTCTTTAAGACATTTCTCTCCCACCTCTACTACAGTGACTAGCTTGTGCTTCCTACCATGACACCAGCTGCAGACGTGAAGGTACGTACATTTACAGTTTGTGTAGTGTAAAACCATAGTGAATGTGTAACCTAACCATAACCCCTAGATGCACCATGAACATGACAAACACAGACTGTTGTGCACTTTCTGGCTGAACACTATTAGTATGCCAACCAATTAATCTCAGGTAACAACAACTTGTAGAAAAAAAGAACAAAAACGGTACAATTTCTTTTAGAAGCACAGGGGTTGAAACAGTTCCAATTACAAAGTTTATAGGGCTGTTCATATCAAGGACGATAACTATAAAGTTTTTTTTTTTTTAAAGTTTTCCAAATTCTATGATGACTGAGTATTCCACATAGAAAGAAATGGAATTTCACAAAGATTTTTTTCACTGAAAAAACTTTTTAAATCGCATTTAATACATAACTAACGTTACAGCGCTTAATAAACATAGCTTTATTATTCGTTGGTGCAGATGCTATTCAGATTGAAGGCCATATTGAATTTGACGTATCTGCGATAAAAAACTAGGCTGTGCGTGGTATATTTACAGTTTTTACAATGACACAGTTTACAAAGGTACTACATTGTGTAATTTTCACAACTATCGACTTTCTGAATTGTGTTAGAAATTTGTTTTAGTTTGAAGATTTTGCCAGCTGAACCGGTCTTAAACAACAGTACATTAATCGACTGTACTTGAACGCTTTAAAAATTAAACATGGCGCTAACCTGACTAAGGTTTATATAGTTATCGCTCTTTGTGTGAACCGATGCACTGCCAGATGATGACTCCCCTAGTATTGGTAGGTTTAGTTTTAGGGGTGGGGGAGATGTTAGGATTAGTATTGATTCAAACGAGGGGAGTGATAATTTGGCAGGGAGTCAAAGTTCGGCACAACATCGGAGACATAAAAAAAAAAAGAGTTGCAGCAACCTTTTATCTCAAGGATCAAGTTCATATAGCTTGCAACAGTTTCAAACAACCAGGTGCTAAAAGTGAGACAGACAGTAGCAGCGACTATATTTGAAACTTTAATTTGACTAAATATTGTTACATTAGCTATATTTATAGTAGGCTTAATCAGTTTTTTTCTGTCTTCAATTTTGGAGGGAAGGAAGATCGTTTTCAAAGAATATATAAGAATTGGCTTTATCAGTATGAACACTGACTGACTAAAATGTCAAAAAAAATCCATTAATTGAATCAAATAACCAGTAAACGAGCTTAAGCGCTAAAAAAGCATTGTATGAAATGTGTTACTTCTGTATTCCCTCTTCTGATGAAACTCTGTGGTAGTGTCGCAGCTGTCTTTCAACAATTCTGTTACGAACAAGCCTTAACCAAGCCGAATGAAACCCTGTTTTTCACGCTTTCTTCATCCGTTACCAAGTAAGCTAACACGCGTCAAGACTGTTTGCAAGACACTCATGGATATGTTCCTTCTGTGAAGGCCTGTGCGGTTTTCGGTGTATGGTAAGGTCTACAGATTGTCTCAGTCTCGTCTCTCACCTACATTTGTCGGTATAAAAGATACTGTAAATATTGTAAGGCTTTTTATACACAGAGAGTATTGGCCACTGGGGGACCCAACGTCAAATGAACAGCTCCAATGTAACCAGCGGGCAATCGAACGGTCTGTTTCGACTGACTCCACCACATCATGAGGCTCTTCTACATGCGGGAGTTGTTCATTCTTGCACGGCGAGAGCAGAACAACAGGTAAAATAGCCCAGCGTTAGCGCTTCTCTGAGAGTAAAGCTCAGTACAATGCTCAGTTCAAGGCATCTAGCTGGAATGTTTGGAAAGAAAAGACCTTGTCTCTCAGGAGGCAGCACTGGAACAGAATGAGCTTGAGTTATCCTTTCCTACCTTACATCCATATCGCGTAAATGAATATATACAATGTACAAGAGTGAAATTTATAGCTAGGCCTAGCGATAGACCGATATATATCGGTTCACTTCGGCCAACGTTCAGCCATTTTCAGACTTTCGCCCAGTGTCCGCTTGGCCGATGAACAAAAGTGATACATTTCCTCTTGTTATCTCCATTAGCAATCAGCCAAGCTGCTCTCCATATTTCAGTATTGATATCGGCTTAACGTAAAACCGATATCGTTTGACCACTAGCGGGAGGGGAGCAAACCATTATGATCAAAAACGAGATTTCTTTACACAACCTTTTGGTTTTTGGGCAAGAACACTGTAGTTCATTGAGCAATGCCAAATTCATATACTTCATCTTATAAGGCAAATATGAACCAGTCATTTGGCTGAAATGCAAAAGGGGTGGGGCGAAGCAAAAACTTGGCCATGTACTTTTATATTACCTAGCGTTTTCTGATATTTTAAAGCTATTTACATTAATGGTAGTGTCAGACACTACAGTCCTACTGGCAATAATCATTCTTTTGTATACTCATCTATATAACCAACTGGATTTTCAACTTCCTAAGAAGGAAACCCTTTTTGAATGCATTTGTTTTTATCAAGATCTCACTCTCTAAAAAGGAAGTTACTTCTCCTACAATATCAACAATGAAAGATTTGGCAAAGAACTACGGTGGCCTACATCATGTCCTGAGACACAACCTTTGCCAAGCGACCTGTTGGCTTGCTACCTGCTCATGTGAATGTCCTTTCATTAAAAGATCTCATATATCCTTCAGTCAAACAACACAAACTGACCAATACAACAAATCTACATATGCATATATACGGGTATAAAATAGCTTATAAACAACAACAATAACGGAAATCAACACAAAAAAAAAAAGAAAATGCTTTGTATAATGAAAAAAAAGTGGTGCCATGTTGTTGTTTTTTTCATTTTTGGAGGGAGGGGGAACTTTTATGCCTAGTGCTCTGTGTACATTACCTTGTTTTACTACAAAAACCACCCTCCCTGGTGACCCCACACAAATATAGTGCACTGCAGTGGATTTCCTGCTGAGAACATTTGGCCAGCTCTACGAAAGATGTAGTGATAGTCCTTGTAGTGACACCCCTCTCCTCTCGTCTGCATCTTCAGAACTCAGAGGGTTAAAGTCAGGCACAAGTGGCTTGAGAATGGCAAGTCCTCTCCGTCTGTCACACTTCATCTCTGTTGCCTATTCTGTCGCCTCACGCTGGGAGATGCATTGCAGAGCCACTGGAATTAAACTGCTGCCCATTTCACACTCCACACAGAGTCCACTGCTGTTACAACAAGATGCATTTGTCTTTGTCCTTGGCTTCCTTCTTGGGTTTGCGTTCTCCTGTTGAGGGCTGTTTGCCTGGGCTTGGAGACGCCGTGGCTCCCCCCGCTGCGGCTCCAGCGGCTGCCGCGCTATCCACCTGGTCAGCACCCGCTGCTGGTTGTTGTCCCTGACAGGAGGGGAACAAATTAACCTCTTATTTAAGCTTGTTAAATCAGGCATGAAATGGAAATTCATCCTCTTTTTTTTTTTTTTTTTTTCCCCGAAATGCTTATGTTTTATTAAAAAGCCTTTTTAAATCCAAAAGTCATAATTCGATCTTCCATTGAAATGACAATTTCATTTCAATGAATTTAAAATCAGATCTGCCTCTATCCAATCAAGAATGAATCTGTAGAACATGACCTTCATCTTTTTTTAAATTTCTCAGACGTATGATACTGTATAGAAGAGATCGGATGTCACATTTGTCCTCTTAAACACCAAATGGCTTCTGCAGCCCCCATCACACTCATATGATGTTATGTCAGACTGATCAAAGTGTAATATACACTGGTATTTTTAGGGAAATGTGATGTGTTTGTAGCTAATTAACTGACCTGTGCCTGTGCAGCCGCTGCCTGTGCCTGTTCCTGCTCCTGATAGTACTGTGACGCTCTGCGGTCCTCCTCCTCCTGCAGCTTCTTGGCCAGCTCTAGATCACTGATGCCTTCTGGGATCTGTTCCCAACCCAGGTCCGAGGCCTGCTGTTCCTGCTGCAGGGACAGCGCCATCAGGTAGTCCTACACATACGAGGGGAAAATTGAAACAGTCAACAACTACTCAGTTTTCTTATTAAAAGTTACTTAGCAGAGTTACGGTAGAAGGCTACAATACAGTATATACACTTTTTATGTTACCTTTAGAAGCTTGATATATTGTATAAATGGCTATGCTTCCCAGTCACCTTAAGTCAGTTTAAAGGAACATGCCATTTTTGTTTGGAAAACTGGCTCGGTTTTACTGCTTTCAAATCCATTCAGCCAATCTCCGGGTCTGGCAGTAGCACTTTTAGCTTAGTATAGATCATTAAATCTGATTAGACCATTAGCATCTCGCTCAAAAATGACCAAAGAGTTTCAATATTTCCCCAGCATTTTCGGGTGCTGTGTGAGATTATTGCACCTGCTTCACCCATGGCAGTTCCTTGATTACTACACCAGAAAGAGAGTATAGTTCCTAGCTATATCAGTCTAGAAAATCGCAACCTTTCATTTTTGTCTGTCTTGGTAGACAATGTAAATAGAGTATTAAAACTCTTTGGCCATTTTTTGAGCGAGATACTACTGGTCTATTCAGATTTAATGATCTATACTAAGCTAAAGCTAAAAGTGCTATTTCCAGAACCAGAGATTGGCTGAATGGTTTTGAAAATTGGTAGAACTCAACTCTTTAACTCTAGGCGAGTTGGAAAATGTGTCCTTGCTAAATAAGTATTCATTTCTTTCTAGTGCCCCTATTATGGGTTATGAAAGGTTCATATTTTGGTTTTGGGAGTCCCAAACAACAGGTTGACATGCATGCAAAGTCAAATATTCAACAATTCATTTTTTAAAGCCCTTCAGTGATTGGTCAATTTCTCTTAAAGCAGTGTTTGTGAGTTTTTAAAGCTACAAAAGCGACACCTAGTAGCAAAGAATAAATTCATTTTATTTTTTTTATTCGTGCCAATTCTAGAAGACCATCAAGTGGGTGGTCAATATGCTAATGTTTCATTTTGAAACAACTTGTTTCAATAATTCAGAGTAGAATCTTTCTTTTCTCCTATATTGATTAAGAAAGCGCAGCCTAAACTGTCTGCTAAATAACTCCTTTAGAGTTCCATATATATATATATATATATATATATCCATATATAATATATATTCAAAATACTTTATAGTGTTATACTGTATGTAAATACTAAAGTGCAACTACAATGACCGTTTTAGAGTAAAGACTGAATTTTAGAGTACGGTGATCTCCAAGCCCTTCACTCATACAGACGCTTCATTATTCAACACCCAATACAAGTGCAGAAGAGAGACAGAGACACAAAGGATCTGTGTCACGTGAGAGATTTTTGTCCGATCATCAGGCATTTAAGCATCAGAGGGGAGGGTTACACAGAGCTGGAAGAAGGGTTGGGGGAGCTTTTAACATGAATAATTGAGGAGATTTCCAGCAAGCGTTGAAGCAGAATTAGTGCTACAGGACAGCAGTGAGCTACAAAGCACGATAAAGATAAACTGCACTTTCACAGAGACTGGCTGCCAACCGTCAGGGACCACTGAAATATCAGCCTCCAGAGCTCACCGTTACCTGAGGGTCACCGTGACTCTGAAATGATTCATTCTTTAAAGATAGGGTTGAGTGATTACTGTAAAACCACTGTTAAAATATCAGGAATTTCAATTATTAAACATGTTTCTGTTATACGTGAGTATATAAATAATTAAAGGCTTTGAGGATTGGAACTTTAAATAATCATTTTTAAAAGAGATTTTATCTGCAAGGCTGGACTTTATGCTTTTCCGGCCCAGATCACAAATATATCATTTATTTGTAAACCATGTCATTTTAAGGAATTAAGTAATTGCATTTTAAACTCCTGTAAACAGCTGAACTGTGCTTCATACAAACTGTGAGTGACGAGTTATCTGTAGTGAATATTCGTAGTGTTTTCTACACAGTCATTAAAAATATTTTTTTTCCCTACTCATATTTTGAAAAACGTGCTGCTTAAATTTTGTGGAAGACATGACGATTTCTTTTCAGAATTCTTTGATTTATATAAAGAAATCTGCAGTTACAATACAAGTCTTTCCAGTCATTAACAAAAATAATGTGTTCTTGCTGAATAACAATATTTAATACTTTATTAACAGTTTACAGATCTTAAACTTTTGAATGGTAGTGCGTGTAAATTAAATAAGCTTCAAATCATAGATGAGCCATGCAAATGTTCTTTTACAGACATTTCACTGAGAAACAAGTACCATATTCAGAGTTTGTGACTGCATGACACTGAGCACTCCTGGGAAGTTACTAGTCCTGACCTGATCGATCTGGTCTTGCTGACCACGGTACACAGTTTCCGGGTCAGAGGGCGGTCTCAGATGGAACTCTGAGTCGCAGAAGTTTCCATCTCCGTCGACGTTATGCAGACTTTCCCAAACCACCTTCTCCTCAGTGAGAAACCCCTGATCCGTTACCAGCAGGTACAGCTGGGCCTGAAGAGCATTGACAAAAACATCTCATCCATCAATCTGTCAACACTCCAGACCAAGCAGCAGTGGTGTCATGTTCTGAAGTGTGCACATGAGGATCATGGAAGAGTTTTATCTGTGAGCTAAGTGTGTCCTGCTGTTACAGAACAGCTCCACTTCCTCCAGATAACAGACTGAGACTTTACAGCCTCGCTGATAATAAGACAGTTGAGGGTTACAAAGAGAGTCAACATTCAAAACAAAAATAAAAATGAAACAGAAACACGTATAGAGTGATTTTGCCGGTTTTATGATAATAGTTTTTTAAAACATTGCATTGTTTTTTTTTAGATGCTATAATTTGTGGTGGTGTTATATGGGATGAATGACTGCAGTAGCCTAACATAAACAAAACAAAAAAATGTAAACAAAATTGTACTGTATATTAGATTATCTGCAAATGTTTCTGTTAGACTTTTCCAATATGCAAAATCATGGTAATTAGAAATAGCACAATCTAGGTAACCCCATATCTATAGTCTTCTCAGTAGAATATTAAAGTTCTGTGTTTGGCCACAGGGGGCACCAACATACAGCATTCCTCTATAGACAAATGAACCAAATGTACTTTGCTCATTGGAGCACTTATTCACAGCAGCACAGAGCTGTCTTTTCACATCCAACAATCTCAAATACATTTAAATGTCAACACACCTTAAATTTGGTCATGGTGCTGAAGTGATTGTTCCTGAAGAAGACACACAGTTCTCCCTCTTGTACGGTTGAAGTGAGTTCACACAGGCCGTGGTATGTCAGCTGAGTCGCTGTGCTGTTCAGAAACTGCTCTGCCACAAAACCTGGGAAAGAAAGCGAAATACACAACACAATACAGGCACAAATATTTGAATTTAGCAGCTTGAATCCCTAATTCTCCTAGGAGCACAGCAATGTCCGATTTGTAAAAAAGTCAATTCTTGGAGTTTAATCTTTTCAATGAATCAGTTGATTTTTGTTCACAAAACTGTTCTGAATGATTCGTTCATGATAACAGTCCACTGGAGGTGGCAATTACCAATGGCTTTACATTTAGTCTCTTAGACACAAAGCTCTCATATGACTTGGTAGGAGTCATTTGGACAAATTTTAAGATCATTTTATGGTGTCTTTTTTGAAGTGTTACATTTTCAGACAGAATAATGCAAGTCATACAGGTTTGAAATAACATAAGAGTTAATAAACAAAGAAAAAATGTTAGGGTGAACAGACACACTGTCTGAAACACAAACATCACACAGACATGCTCATATTCACTGACACAAACAGAAACAGAAAAAGTGCATTGTGATAGACGCTTACAGAAAGAGCAAAAAAAGAAAAAAAGACGGCAAGGGAGATATATTTAGACACAAACGCAGTGAGAAAGGGACAGAACGTTTCAGACAGCTAAAAACTGTGAAAAGGAGGAGGGTGCTTAAATGACTCTGATAGTTGTTTATTTGCATGATGCAATGGGAAAAACACTATTCAGGGCACGGTTTAATAAATCTAAATGTACAGAAGCCTGGCAAAGAGTAAACTTGAAACACTACAATTACGTTACGTATGACCAGCATTTGCAGTCCGCATGAATGTGTGAAAGAAAAGGAAAAGGCAGATAAAGGGAGTGAATACCCACCTTCCCCGGCCAGCTCGCTGTTGTCTGACTGCTTACAGCTGATTATCTTCTCTACCAACTGGTTATAGCTACAGTTCCCCACAGCCTTAACTATATCAGTCATCTACAGAGAGTATGATAAACAATAAAATAAGAAGAAAGACAGACAATATACTGGTCAAAATATTAGCATAAGTGTTAACATTTCACACAGGTGATTTTTTAGAAGGGCATCAATTTAATGATGTGTTAATTTACCAGTTTTAATGTGAAATGGCATCGATCATGACACACACTACATGATATGCTTCAAAACAATAATTGGCAAACTTAAATTAAAAATTAAATTAAATTAAATCATGTGTTTTTTACTGTAGCCAAGTAATGAGCTTATGGTGAATCATATGGAGCTAAAACCAACTATATAAACATTCTAAAGACAATTTTTGTAATATCTTTTAAACTTATAAGTCTGCCACAATAATTTAAATAATGTAAATCATCTAAATTGTGGGTATTTTGTCAGTACTGATACTGTAATGTAATACTACACGATTACTTCCAATTTGACAAAGTAGTATATATATATATATATAGAGAGAGAGAGAGAGATTTTTAATTATTAAATTATTTTAATATATTATATTATATAATAATAATAATATATAAGATTTTATTTTTATTTCAAGTAATTATTGTCATGTATTTTTTCCCCCAATCTTTGTCTTTTTATTAAAAAGTTAAACTACAATTTTTTTTCTTATTTACAGCCATAATATCAACAAATTCTTGAATTAAGAAGGATTTTCTGGACTTAGAACTTTTGCTTAGAACAAGCAAAGTAATCTTATTTCAAACAGAAAACAAGATTTTGTTTACCCCATTGGCAGATTATTTTGCTTATTCCAAGCAAAAACTCACTTAATTATCTAGAAATCCTTCTTGATTTAAGATATTTTGGCTGGAATCAAAACAAAAAAAAATCTAGGCTAGAAAAGCTTTTTTTTTGCAGTGTGTGCTCAGTGCATATCATGTATTTGTGAAACTGAGCAGGTTGTTATACAACTGTAGATTTATATTTTAAAACTGACGTTTAAGGTTTCAGTAAAACTTGCTCTTCTAGAAGGATGTGAATGAAGATGCTGACCTGTGGGTCAACCAGCCACCCGTGGTAGAGCGGGATGTCCAGCAGGTCAAAGACGATGCACTCGGGTGTGTATTCGAACACTCGGACACCTGTGAACTTAACGTTTACATCCAGACCTGTCTGCAGTTTATGCAGCACTGCCATAGCATCACTCATATTCTAGAGAAAGAGAGAGCAAAGAAATACAGAAAAAAAATTAAACCAATAACAGTAATTTCTTCCAACACAACACATGCACACATTTCTGTAAAATGTCACACCCAATTGTCTTACTGCTCTGAGCAGGAAAACTCTCAGAAAACTCTCAGAACTCTAAAGCGCTCTAAACACCAGAGTTCACCTCCTTTACTTCCTGTCTTTCTGTTTTGACCATAATGTACCCCCACTGACTCTCAAAAAAGCCCTACTGCAAGGCTACAAACTCCAGCGCAGTTAAACAGATAGAGTGTGAACATACGTGTGTTTGATATCACGTTCCAGGCCCTATGATAATAATAATCTGTCCGGCTCTCACTTTTAAGGACTCACAGTATGACCATCTGTTAAGTTGATCGGTCACAGCTCACAAAATGAGTGTGGGTGGACAGTTGTTGGGATTAAAGCTCATAACACAACCCAACCACGTAACAGCAACATTATATATCATAAACCACGAATCCCTGGAAACCAGTGAGATTATTTTTGCCCTTCTGTCGATTTCTCTCGCACTCTTTCTGCCCTGGATATTTTCCATTGGTACAAAGGATTTTCTAGCACTTTCACGTAATTTAACCCCAGTCACTTGTATCTGGAATTCTAGGTTTCATGTATAAAATGGATAGCTCCAGTTCTGGAAGCTGATTGGTCAATGGTCATTCAGTCTTATTTTACTACTATTTATTTATATACCATTACAGTATTTCGAATTAGCTTTTTAAATCTTAAGTTTTCATTTAATTTGAATTTATTATTGTAACAATAACACTTTTTCTGAATGTAACCGTTTTATAAAAGTATTAAGGCAGTTAGTTAATTAATAATCGTCGGTCCTGAACAGCAAGCATCCTCCTCTGAAAACATTAACTGCATTTATTGTATTTGGTCTGAGGCACATGTAATTTATCATATATGTATATAAAAAATTGTATATTTAGTGGTTTCACCTGTTTTTCTAAGTGATATTTAGTGCCAGTTAATCAGGAAGTGACAATTTTTTTCTCTTGGACTCCTTGGATGGAAATGCTCCTTTATTCGCAAATGTTTGCATGGAAACATAGTAAAAGATAAGAATAGTAAACATGAAGACTTTTTTATGTCTTCAATTATTGCCATCCTGTCTTCATCTTCTCAGATGTGTGCTATAAAACACATTAACAGAACATATCAAGACAAAACATTTCTAGATCTCAGATGGTCACTTCTATTCTAGATAGCTGTAAAAATCTTTGTTACACCCAAACTGTATTTAGCACTCAAAACAAGACACTGAATGAGCACAGCCTTCATCTCACCTTGACTCTAATCAGAATAATGCAGGTCCTCATCTCTCAACTTGATACCAAAGTATGATGTTTCCAAAACAACACTAGACACCTTCAGAAAGCTGCTGAGTCATGAGTCCCTGCTCTCCTGGAACACAGGCCAGGATGAATCAGTGTGGCACAGGCTGACCCGATGGCCAGTGGGTGGATGAGAGCATGTAGAACTGGCACCAGGGTTGGATGAGCGTAAGAGGTTTGACAGATCGGCCAAGACCCATCCACCCACAGCCCCCATTCAGTCCTGTTGAGCCTGGCACCGGTTACAACCCCCACCCACGGCCAGCCTGCATGTGGCCCGGCTCGGTCCCTGTGCCCCTGCCAGCGTTTCTGAACCACTCCACTGCCCTGACCCACTTTCTTCAGCTCTATTATACTCACTCCAGTCCAGAGATACTCACTAAGATTGCTATAAAAGCTTTAATACAATCCGAACATCTGGAAAGCATCTGATCAACACAGTCAAACCTGAGTGATGTTATTGTGCACTGTTTGCACAGGCTAAACACACTTAGATCAACACAGAGAGCAGACAAGCTCTTTAAAATTCTTCCGGACCTGTGTGTGTGTCTCTCTCTCGCTGCCAAAAAAAACGCTTTACTGTCACAAAGCCTGACCAAAGATATAATAGCATTATTCAAGCATGAATGAAGCTCAGCTAAACTTGAAACAGTCTTGGCAATAAAGAAGAAACTACCTTTTAAAAATCAAAACAGAAGAACAAAGCAAAATCTCATCAAGAAGAAAAGGAAGAGCAAGAAAGGAGCATGAATCCAGTCAACCTCCACCTACTCCAATAAACAAGAACACGCATTGGGGAAAATTAGAAACACTTCCATCTTCATCATCACTTCCTCAAGCTCACATACAAAAATAGACTTGACTTTGACCTGCTTGGGAGTTAGATATTTCAAAATGAGTATGTTGTAGTGGCAATTTAAATATTCTCACGTTAGCAATATTTTACTACATAAACTACATAGGAAACTATTAGCAATGTATTTAACTGGGGGAGTCTAAGAAGCCATTAATACAATGTTATGTTCAAAAACAGCATTTTTAAAATAGAAAAACATTTGCAGCATTAGAAATGTCTTTTTACATCCTTGCTGAGCAAATTATTATATTAAAAAAAAAAAAAAATCTTACTGACCACAAACTTTTGAACAGTCGTGTATGTTTTTTTTCCCCCTAGAATGATGTGGTTACAGCATCTGTGTATCCACTGTGGGGGGAAAAAAACAACTCCTGTACACATCTATACACTGAAGAAAACATGGATTATCATACGCTTCAAATTCAAAAGAATATATTTTCTGCCTCATCCTGTGATAAGAAGCCACATCAGATAAGACATTTTTGATTAGTTCAAACTAAAAAAAAAAATAAAAAAATTTGACAAAGTTTGATTTCAATTCAACCCTAGTCTGAGGATCCTTAAATTAAGGATCTCATTCCTAACTGGCATATATTTGTTCTTGTTTTAAGCATAAACTCATTCAATCTTGTTCAGTTTCTCATGAAAAGATATCATATCGTCAATTCATTCTTGACCTCAGAATATTAGATATTTTTACAGGCAAAAAATCCTGAGGAAATTTCATTCCATGACTTTATGTTTTCAGGCCCGGTTTTAAAGACAGGGCTTAGACTATAGTAGGGCTGCACGATTTGGGAAAAATGTCACATTGCGATTATTAAGGTCAAAAATGTTATTTGCGATTGCGATATGATAATCATCTGGTTTGACTCAACTTGCTTGTTATGAAGGAAAATGCACACACAGATTACTAATAATGCTGAAATATGTATTTCTCAACTGAGATACAGTCTACAGTGCAATCTAGCAACAACAAATTAAAAATAAATTGTACAAAATAAATAACAGTAACATCTGCACATTACTGAATTAAATTACAATTAATAAAACAATTAAAAATATTAAATTAACATTAAAATTTAATTAAAAAGTAAAAAGTACAGATAAATGAAACAAATACCTATTCTGATATATTTTTACATGTTGTCCCAAAACATTTTAGGAGGATGTAACATATACTTAGTATATTTCTTTTGGTATCTCTTGTCCAGTGTGCCAATCGTTTTCTAGAACTCTCTCTGCGTTCACACCTGAGGTGACCCATGTTAACGGATGAGAGCACACAGGAGCAGCGCAGAAGCGCGTAGCAGGTGCAGAGAAATGACATAAATCAAAGCACATGGCACACAGATGCTTGTCTATAGCCTCCTGCAGTACAAGCTGCCAGTATGAAAGCACAATTGGCGCACACTGCTACTGCTCTGCGTACGCGCCGCTTCCGCGCTGTTTATGCATGCAGTGTAAAACCGGCGCATTTAAAGCGCCGCTAAATTCGCGCGAACCGCGCCGCAGGATGTCTAATTGCGTCTTTGCATTGACTTAACATATAAATCACTCGCGCTTAACAGCACAGGGCGATTGCGATATGATTAATCGTGCAGCCCTAGGCTATAGCTCAATTAGAACATTTAAATATTTTTTATGAACGTAAAAAACGTTACTGGTGTGCATCCTGAGACCAAAGAACAGTACTGATATACTTTAAGGTAAGTCGGTGCAGGTTTCTTTCAGCTGGAACAGCTCAGACTTACATTTTAGTCTAGGATTAAGCTTGAGCCTTGTCTGTGAAACAGCGTGTAAGACTTTCTGCTCTGGTTTAAGATTTTTTTTTTTTAAGGTCTTAACTTGTGGAAGGTTAAAGACATGGGAGTGAAATATGTATGCTGTCTTGTTCTGGACAAGCTTTGTGTGGTATAATAAACACTCTAAACCAGCTAATAAACTGCAGTGGTCCCTGTCATGCATCCCTGCACACCGTGCGAGGAGAAATTAGGCATCTCTTTCACCCTATCTCCTTACATGTCAAATTCTGTAGCGCACACTCTATGAGAGGCTCATACTCTCTCTCAGTGCAACACAATGATGATATTCACTCCTGCCATTATATAAACAGTTGGACCCAGACTGGAATGGACCAGTTCTCACAATTCCTTTAATTCAATGGCAATTCCATGCTTTCTTGTCCTTATTTCCTGTTGGAATGGATGGCTGCAGATCTAGATGACTACCACAGCTTGTTTCCTAAAGGAACTACATTGTGAGCACAATTTTATGGCAAGTTGTACTTTTGAGGATACATTTAGTTATTGTACAACTACAGTGCTCTTGGTCAATCCAAAATGTTAACAAACCCTCAAACCTGAACATCTAAGTAGTAAAAGTGAAGTTTTGGGTTATTTCTTAAGACAATATCTACATGTACACTAGTACTAGCTATTAGTGTGCAGAATTATTATGCAACTAAACGACAAACAAAGATTTTCCCATCTCACTTGTTTATTTTCACCTGTTATAGTGCGAAAAATAAACAAATTCAAATAAACATTTCTGAAATTTCAAAAAGAAAACCTCAATGACCAATATAGCCACCCTTCTTTTCGATAACAGTCACAAGCCTTCCATTCACAGAGTCAGTCAGTTTTTTTGATCTGCTCAGAATCAACTATTTGTGCAGCCGCAACCACAGCCTCCCAGACACTGTTCAGAGAGGTGTACTGTTTACCTTCACTGTAAATTTCCTGCTTAAGAAGGGCCCAAAAGTTCCCAATAGGGTTTAAGTCAGGTGAAGAAGGGGGCCATGTCATTCGTTTTTCATCTTTTAGGCCTTTACTGGCCAGCCACGCAGTGGAGTACTTCGATGACTTTGAAAACCAAAGTCTTCTTGAAAGATGCAGACCTTTTCCTGTACCACTGCTTGAAGAAAGTGTTTTCAAAAAATTGGCAGTAGGTCTGAGAGTTGATTTTGAGTCCAACCCGAAAAGGTCCAACTAGCTCATCTTTACCTGCCCATACCTGTACCCCACCTCCACCTTGCTGGCCTCTGTGTCCATTACTGATCCAACCACAGGCTCATCCATCTGGTCCATCAAGAGTCACTCATCTCATCAGTCCACAAAACCGTCTTCAGATATTTCTTGGCCCATTCTTGACGTTTCAACTTATGTGTTTATGTGTCTTCAGAGGTGGTCAGGTTTCAGCCTTTCTTACCTTGGCCATGTCTGTGAGAACTGAACACCTCATACTTCTTGGTAGGTTGCAGTTGTGGAATATGGCAGCACTGGAGGATAATGGGTTCCTGGTGGCTTCATGTTTGATTCTTCTCAAATCTATGGCCAATTATTTGCGTCTTTTCTTCTCACCACGTTTCTTGCGACCCTGCTGACTATTTGCTACAAACGTTTGATGGTTCTGTGATCACGCCCCAATATCTTAGAGATTATAAGAGTGTTGCATCCCTATGAAGGACTTTTTACAATTTTTGACTTTTCAGAGTCAGTTCAATCTCTTTTTTGGCCCATTTTTCCTGAGGAGAACAATCTGCATAATAATTATGCACACCTTGATATAGGGTGTTGATCTCATCAGGCCACACAAATACACATCACCTGATATGCATTAAATACAATAAGCATTCAGGTATATGCAGCTTGGAGTTGGAAATTACGGATAAAATTATGATATGGTCAAAATACTCACTTGCTGAATAATTGTGGACACAGTGTATAATGCCTCAGAGCTAAAAACAATAACCGGCTGTTTATTGACAGAGAACTAAGCCATGCTCAATACAAGAACAAAGGGATGTTTAAGGAAGAGAATGCGAGAATGTGAATCATATCTATCTGTCTGAAAGTCTACATGTGTCTCAGCTAATGTTTTCTCCTCTTGCAGATCACCTTTCTCTCCTCGTTCTCGCTGTAAACGCCACACCATCACACAAACACAGAGAGCTAGGTTAACAAACTGGCTATCTTCAATAGACTTGTGTTCTGTGAAAACTGCTGTGGCTTTTACCTGTTCATAGTTCAGCCGCTGAGCCTCTGAGATCTCTTTTGGCTTGGCTTCAAGGATATAGTCTCCTGTTGTGGAGGAGCAAAAGTAAGAAAGAAAAAGAAAGGGAGGGTTAAGGAAAACATCTGAGAGACAGTGCACTTATGAAAACCACATGCTCACAGGAGACATCAGTCTCCTCTTCACCCTGTTGTAATTAACAAACTGTCTACATACGCCAGTGAACCAAAAGCAGTAAATATTTACAACCCCCATCTTTCTCTATTTAAAGTGTTATTTAAAGTGCAAAGTGAACAGACTACTCACACTATTTCAACTACAAAACGTCATAGAATAGTGCTTACGTTTGAATTAGATCTACTGTTCATTGTCAATTGGGTAGCTATATAGGTACTGTATATTTCAGAGGGTTTAGTGTAGGGTTGGGCGATGTCGACCAATTTGGCATCGTACGATATCTAATGTGAAACATCGCGATGGACGATGACATCGTCGTCGCTGTAGCCGGCGGGAGGGGTTTAGTTGTTAATAAATCCATTGCATTTATGATTGTATTTCTATTGGGACCGAGAATTCAATTAATTATGTAGTTTGACCTCTATGCGAGTTTACCATTGCCCTCCATTTAATGTCCTGTCCAAACGAACTGTCCTGCAGATCAGTGAAGGGGGCTGGAGCAGAGACAGGGGGCATCGTTGGCTGCTAACATGCTGGCAGACATGAGAATATCTGACCCTGGGTTTTGCTCTAATACCGAACCACCTGTCATCTGCCTCATTAACATTCTGTACACACATACAGCTTTAGGTACAGGAGTACTGCTCCGCTGTACTGACCAATAAATCAAGGCCAAATCACAGTAAATAATCCACTCCATTACAGAATAGTCTATCGCTATTGATACCTGATGCGGTTCAAAGCTTTCCAGTGACTTGTCATTGCTAAATGATGCGGTTGCATCTGCCATAGACTATAGTTCAAAACAAACGAGTTCAGAATGCCTAGCTGTTTCTGCTCTGACAAAGCACGAACGCATGAAAGAGAGAAGCGTGAAGCTCTGCGTTTTTTTATTTTCAGCCCACTCCCTCAGACTCCAGCTTCCTCTGATTGGTGCCAAGAATGCAGCCCAGCGCAGGCAGGTTCATTTGGGCCACTTTCACTTATTTCTGCTCAGCAAAAACCCTCCGTTTCAACTCCTGCCTCTTCATCTCAGGTGATCTCTTCCTCAGTCAATCCCTTTGTCTCTCCCAGTCTAATGAGAACCCATTAAAAGGGCCTTTAATTGCTTGTGCTGCTTTCCAAAGGTCTTTATTTTGTGTATTTACTTTATCACATCAAAATGTAAAGGAATAGTTCAAACCAGAATGACTATATTCCTTCTGTGGAATACAAATAAGAATCGTACTGGTTGCAATTTTTTCATTCAATGAGCCGGCCCAAAGACGACATTTTAAACTTACTATAATCATAAAAGTGCTCCATAAGAATTCATGTATTTTATTGCAAGTCTGTGTCTGCATCACAGCAGACATTTACTGAATAAAGACTTTGATTTGGGTCTGTTTTTCCCACAAAGACTTGGGAATATAACACACAAGTAATGTCAACTTTTCAGCCACTTTTATGGTGATTGTCCATACTTTTTGAATCTGGAAAATTCATTCACAATAACTGCATTGAAAAGAGCAAACTGCCGTTCTTTAAAAAGCTTCTTACAAGTTTTTAAACAATGAAGATCTAGGATTTTAAGACAAAACAAAACTTCACCGGGTCTTACCATTTAATTCTGCAATTATGGATTTTTATTGTTTTAATGATGGACAATTCATTCATGAAAGCAAAAACATCTGGCTAAATTGATGCTAATAAAATACTGTACACTTTTCCACTATGATCAAGAACTGCTTGGGTTACTTGGAATACGCACTACAGCATTCCACATTAAATGAACAGTAACTGAAATGCATGTCTTGATCAAATCAGAAAAGACTGTGCAGTCGCCAAGGGTTTGTTTATGGGCTACTGACTTTGCCTGGAAACGAAACACTATAACAGTGCTGTAAAGTACAGCAGAGAGACAGTGAGATAGATGCTGCCTAATGGAGTTAAACAGCTTACTGCACCTAGGGAGGAGAAAAGCAATTTACAGATGCCTGTGTAGCTAACCATGGATGTCTCATAGAGCATAAGCGTGCAAATGCGAATATACGCCGCTGAATAAGCGCAGCTCAAAGCTATGACGGGAGTACCTCAGAAGTAACATGCAGAAGGTCAAACGAGCAACAGTAAATGTAAAAAGTGCCCAGCTGGCACACTCTTCTTCTGACACAGTTTGTTTCTAAGGGATTTCTGTGTCCTATATGTCAGGCATGCTTTAGATCACATGGATGGACGTCCTCACAAACAGCTCAGCAATAAGAGGAATACTTTAGAAGGGTCTCTAGGCAGACAGCTGGGAATGGGGTGTGTTGAATGGCCTCAAGCATGTTCAGCGCAGTCAAGTTTTCCAAGCCAAACTGACCTCACAGTTACTGCAAGCCACAGGAGGTAGTGTTTCCCACCTGAAGCTACTGTACTCTTGTATCGCATTAGACATTATAGATTTTATTGCATGTTTAATCAGGAATGGGGCTGAAATAAGATACATTTATAAATGGCACTAAATGTATGTTTTTGTTATATACAGGCAGTGTATAGCACTAGTGAACTAAAGGAATGCAACATGGCAAAGATGAAAGCACTTATGGAAGTTGAGTGAGGAATTTCTCTGATCTAAACTGGTGTTGTTCACGATTAAATTTTATTTTATTGTTGCAATTAATTTAAAGCATTAACAAGATGACCTATTTAATTCACAAAATAAAAAAATAAGCTAATCGATTTACTGCATTTTTAGAATAAACACACATGCTTGATAAATACTCTTATTTCGGGTGTAAAAAACGTTTTAGACAGCAAAAGTTTATTTAAGTTTTAAAACTAAAAAAACAAAAAGTGACCACACCCATGTGAGGAATGACATTTGGAGACCACATCCAGTCTGTGGTCACAGCCACTGCATTTTATGAGGGTGAACATGGCACAAACTTGCAAAGTTCATCAAGTCTGCACTTTCAAGAAAGATTCCAAACAAAACACAGCCTGAATCCAGTGAAGAGTCTGCATTGTATAAACCACCTTTGGTGTTCCACTTTCAATAAAAGCATCTGCTAAAATGACTAAATGTGTTTATAAAAGGTCTTCAAGGAGTGTTAAGAGAAACCAGTGCACTTATTTTAACCTCTGAATAACTCATCCAGAGATGATATCTATAAACATCTTATACTTGGCATTTCTGGAGTGTGTGAGGCAAAATAAAAACTTTTGCTTACAGTCATCATAACAACATTCCAATCCAATCAAACGCTCTCAGGCTGATGATACACTGGCCAACTGTTTTTGAGCAATGTTGCTTGGGCAATTTTTAATTGAGAATGGGTAACAAATGTCTATCTGGATCATTTAGATCAGTATTGTGTATCTGTGTATCACCTGGTTGACTTTTTACAGCAACTAGATTAAAAACGTAATGTTATGTGAGAAGCAGAGGATCAGGCAAATGTCAAACTGCAGTAACGCAACACTTCTGTGTACCAGGTCAACATGCCACAGTGGAAATGGGGATCTGCATTCTGTGACGTTACAAGAGGACAAGCCCCTGGGTATTTCCCTGATCTGGTGCTGTCCATCAGCATCCTGAAGACATATCACATTTTCAGGTTCTCCAACGTTTATCACGCTGTTTATCGTCTAAATTGATCTACAGACCGACATCTTCTCAAACATTTTCTGAAGCCATAAAGAAGCTCAGATTTTCATGGAGAGGTACATGCAACAAATGCATGTTGAAATTACACTACGCAATCCTATAATTAGGATGACATGACTAGCTTTTGCATGGTTCTTCCTGTAATTTGGAGCCCTATGGTGGATAAATTTACATTTTCTTTTTGGGAATAAACTAGCATTTAGTGACATGACGCTGCGGCCAGAAGTAGCCAGAAACACTCAAGCGTAGTTTTCCCATTATTGTGCTCTCAGTTCTTTCCATCTCTACATCTTTCTTTAATAGCTCTTCAAATTAACTAAAACATGAAACATCTACTCTGATTTTTTCTACAGAGCTCTTCATTGGATGGATACTATGTCAAAAATACAAAGCCATGTAAAGAATCCACACATATAAAAACAAATAAAACTCTCACCTAGATATTCCATCAGCTGCTCTGCTGTTATTATCTCCATCATTGGTGGCAGCTTGACCTGCGCCAGAACCAGAAAAAAAAAAACAATTTTAAATCAGTCTAAAATGACAAACTACCTATGGCCAAATATGAGAACTCTTTTCCTCCGACAATCATGTTATGTAATATGCACACATTAGGGTTATGGTTTTTAACTAGGCTGCTGCAGCATAAACGGTCTGATCATGGCTATCATCTTCAGAAGAGGCCAGCGACTTTTAAAGCAGTCACAGCTGAACAACATATTGCCTCTTTTTTCTACATGAAAGACTGAGCACTGAAATAGCTCCTCATGTGCCTGCCAACTCACTGTCAAAGCCAATAACTAAATATCATCTTTATAACGCAAATGAGTCCAGGGCTGAAAGCCAGAAGTTATTGGTGTGTCTGTAAAAGGAGTGTTTCGAACCAAACCAAGATACTTATTCATGGCAAAGGGGATGCTATTTAAAAATATGAAGAAAAAGAGGAAGAGAGAATCTGAAGGTTAAGACAAAAATAAAAAAAATAATAATAAAATTCAAATCAATCAACTTGCTAGGTTTCACTGGAAAAATACTATTACAAAACATTGTGAAATAAGATGAAAAAGGATTTCATTTCAGTCATAATCACATTTTATATCTGCACGATTTTACAGTTTAAGTCAAGCCGGACTTATGGACCACTAAAAAAAATACATGCATGAAGTCTCTTTACTAAATATTTCATCACTCATGTTGCATTTTTTCAATCAGCAGAAGTTAGACTTCTGTTGACTGGGGTAACCATATGCATACTGTCCCATATCATTTCCACATAAAATAAATATTTCATTAAAATTTCTATTATTAGTAACTATTAGTCACCAGTAAGACATGATGTCAACATGGCAGCACTCATGGGGGGGCTCGGTCCGCACCATGTAGAATAAAACGCCTCCTGTGAGTGAGCTTAATATTTATTGCACATCTCAAGATGTTGTTCATGACTTGCTGTAAAACTTTTAAATAAACGATCAAAGTCTGAATGTGCCTGTATTTAATGGCAGTAAAAACTTATGTCTGGTGACCTGCTGAGTAGACACACACAATCCAATCAAATGTTGTGTGTGTTTGCACATCCATGACCTGGCTGGTACTGTGAGCAGTCAAACGTGCAGACTCTCATCTTATTTACCTTCCACGCCAATAGCAGGACATTCATAATAGCAAGCAGCGGACACGGCCCGTTCTCGTTCTGTGTGATGATAGGCGTGTTCTCCTCCTTCCACTTTATCCACTTGATGTGGTACAACGACTGACCGGCCACCCTGTCTTTAGCACATGGGATTTTGGTTCCCTCAGCCCCGTATTCGCTCTGAATGACCAAAGCCAGTCCCTTGTCCTCTAGTCCCTCGCTGTTGAGGTCTGAACTCGGGCAGGAGTTGAGGTTGGAGAAGGACTCCAGTGAATCAAAGCTGCGAGACTCCCCTGCGATGCTGGGCTCGCTCCCACTCGGAGGACCCTCGGAAACGGTGTTGTCGTTTGAATTCGAGCTCGCGGATTTTGCTTTGTCCGAGCCCAAACAAGCAGACTTGGCCAGCTTGGTCGCTTCTAGCGTCCCTCCATCCAAACCGTCAGCTTGCACGTTACTGATGTCGGCTTGCTCCCCCGCGAGGTTGTTTACTAACTTTGAGGTGCCTCCATCCTTACTCCCGACAGCAGTCGTCGACGGTTCGTATCCCGTCCCGTTGCTCAGCTGATCCGTCGCAGAAAGTGTCTCTGGTGAATCGCTCTTGCTTACTGTCTCAGCAGCATTTGATGTATGTGTGCAGGGTGTAGCATTAGCACCGCTAGCACTTGCACAAGTACTCAAAGTCTCTCTCTTCTCGCAGACATCTTTCATTCCGCCCGCTGTTTTGATATCCGCGGCTTCGGCGGGGATAACGGTGCACAGGACACTTCCTCCCGCGTCTCGATGAGGGTTTGCATTCTTCTCCATTTCGCTGAACGCATCGACGACAACCTTTAACTAGATGGCAAGCTCCAGTCTCAGCTCCGACGACGCCATGACATCTCCACCTCTGACGTCACCCCCTTCATAGACTCTTATTTACCGAGTCCGGCTATACACGACCGCTAACTGTATCTGTCATTTTACTAGCAACTTAAAGGGATAGTTCACCCAAACGTGAGAATTATGTCATCGTCAACTGTTCCAACCCTGCCTGGTCTTTTCTAACGCGAAGAACAAAAGAGGTGTCAGACAGTGCAAAGAAAGTAAATGGAGAAGGAGCCCGACACGTCTTTTTTAACATTTCACCTAAGAAAGAAAGTCATACGGGTTTGGAACGAAATGGGGTGAATAAATTAGCAAAATGGTTATGAAATTGTAAGACATCTTAAGTCACACAATCATTTACACAATAACATCTTAATAAATATTAATTATATTGGTCATAAGTTAGTGTAGTTTTGTATTACTGCAAAATCCAAAGTTTTAAATGAAAAAAAAGAGTTTTATGTTGTTCTTTTTTTTAGCCCTGCTTACATTTTTTGTTATAATCTGTAAACATTTCAACAAAATGTATTTTGGGGTTTCATGGCCCTTTAAACTGTGTTGCAGCCCTCTCTGGATTTCTTCAGATCTGCATAATGTGACCAATTCCGTGTGGAGCTTATATTCGAAGGAGACACTTTGTATATGTTGGCCCCTTTTTCTGTTCTTTATTTTGTTTTATTTGTTAGTTTAAATCGTTCTTATCATTTGTTCGTGTGTGTGACAGATTATTGTAATCTTTCTTGGATTTATGCTTTTTCCTCACTACATATATGGTGACCACGTGTGAAACATTATAGGGATTCATGGAAATCACGCAATATGTCCTGCAGCAAACCCATAGTAATGTTTCCATCCACCGCACGATGGCAACATTGACTTAGTTGGTTTGTGTACCGTTTAACTGGAACGTTTAACTGTAAAAATCTGTCCCCAAAAGTGAGTCACATGTGCAAAAACATTTCTATTAGGCTGAGGATTGGGCCAGTCTATGTACAATCAACTATACACACAATCAATTTGCATATGGTGTGTCTGCATTGAGATCAAGTCCAGGGGACTTTCATTTAGCAGTGGTAAAATACAAATTGCATTTTTTAAAATTCATTGTAAGGCAGGGAAATAAAACTACTACTACTGTCTTAAATTAAAATCCATAGATGAATTAAACGGTCATTTTTATTATTTAACTGACATACTTTCTAAAATGATTAAGCACTTGGCATGAGAAAGGATCTTAATGAACGACAACCAATGTAAATTATATTTTTAAATAATTGTAATATTGTCCTCCAGTTTGATATATTCCATTAAAGTGCCCCTATTATGGATTTTTTTAAATTACAGTTCAAGTGAATTCCTGCAAAGTTTTAAATCTGAAAATGCACCGAAAAAAGGGTCGATTCTTTAAAAAAAAAGTCAAAATGAAATATTAGCATATTGCCCGCCCACTTGTGGTCTTTTTGCGTTTGACTGAATGAAAATGCAAATTCATTATATGCCACTAGGTGTTGCTTTTGTAGCTTTAAAAACGCACAAACACTGCTTTAAATGAAATCGACCAATCACTGGAGGGGTTTGGAAGAATGACTAGTTGAACGAATCATTTCAAGTTCAAAAAACAGTTTTATTTTCTTATAATATGCGTTTAACTTAATACATGTCAACCTGTTGTTTTGTACTCCCCAAAACAAAAATATAAACATTTTTATTACCCATAATAGGGGCACTTTAAGTTGAATATACACATTACAAATCCGCTTTTCAGTACTGTGGTTGTGAGAGGGAGTGGGCGTGGCTTTTCGCTCTGCCTGCGCCTGACGTCAGGCCGTTAGAGACAAGCGGCACAGCAGCAGCCGTCACACGCACACACACACACACACGATCACACGACCGCGCACACACTCACTCAGCGAGGGCGACTGCGCCTTTAAGACCCGCAAAACTAACAGCCAAACCAGCCTCGGTGTCAATGTGCGAGCGATGAATTTACTCGATATGGTTTGGTTCAAACTCTTCATGCTTTTATACTGCTTAAGCGACACCAAAGGTAAGTGGGGTTTGCTTTATTTCTGGAAAAGTGACGGTTAATCGGATTGTGCTTTAGCTGAAGTGAGCTTGTACGTTACGGGAGGGGTGACTATAGAGAGAATGAGTGCGGAAGTGAAACTAAACACTAAAATACACAACTTTTACTGTAAAACACGTGGAATACGAGGTTTAGTCGCATGACATGATTATTAAAAGACAGTGTGGTGCGGAGTTTTCATAATGACTTTGAGTGGGATATTTAAGGATTACAACAATAACGTTAAATGTCCTAGCTAGCTGTCAAAGACAGTCCGGTTAGCTAACTTAACGAGTGGATTCACAAGTGAAATAATCAGGAGTGGAGACCGACAATAAATTCATTAAGATTATATGTTTCTGTCCCGTTTTACATTCCTGGTTTATTTCATGAGTGCTTTGACTAGTGCGCAATTATTGTGAGAGTTGGTGAGAGGGGGAAAACATGAAAGACGCTAACGTTACACATCTTTCCTGTTACGTTATTTCCAAAAGAGTGTCGTTGCTAGTCTAGTCTACTTTCTTTTTACTTAAAGAGTTTGTACATTTTCATAAATTACTGCATAATATACATATATTTATATATGTGTATGTTAAGATGTCTGTTGTAGGTTGCGTCGGGCTTAGTTTGTAGTAACTATAATTATCATTGTTTACTAACAATAGAAGTCTGTTGCAAATCTCTCGTTAGATAGCTGGGTAAGCAAGGCTTTGTGTGGTCAGGAAATTAATTCCAGTAGATTTTTGTAGACTTTTTTTTTTTTTGATGTGGTGAAGTTGTCTTCTAAAACTTTAAACACTGTGCCTTTCTTTCTTGCTGTGAGACAGGAAGTGATGACATTAGAGAGTAACTTAGCTATCAGTTATCAGTTTTCCTTTCTTTCTTCACATTTTAAACGTCTGCTAGATCCCCACAGCCAGTCTTTCTTGGGCTGCTGACTATAGCTAATTGTGAAGAAGCGTGTTTAATAAAGATGTTTAATTTTATCTGTTTCTATGCAATAGTATTTTCATACTTGCCAAAGTCCTCTGGGCAATGGCCTGATTTATCAAATACTGTGCTTTCCATTATTAGTAAGAGTTCTTGACAGTTCAGCTTTGTCTAGGGACCTGTTTTGGCTTTGTCGAGTTTGTTGCTATGGGATTTTATGTCAACATTTTCCCCCCTTGAAGTCATTGATTGACTAGATGTTTTACATTATAAATCTTTGAGAATTGCCCTTTTTTAAAAATTGCGCACATATTTAATCTACCATAAAAATTTTATTTTTTTATTCATGCATAGAGAAAAAAGGCGAGCTTATTCAAGCTTATGTCTAGCTAATTTAGGGTTTGTTTACACTTCATAGTTAATTTTGAGCATAGAGGAGCTATATAAATAAATATGAATAATATAATATTTTAACATTGAAAGTCATAATTAGAACAGTCACAACCTGGACATCTTTTATGATGTATATTTTGTATGTGAGAACACATGGTGTTATGACTGTTTTCACCAGCTAAATAGCAGTTCAACTCCAGAGGTCATTTAAATTTAATCAAACCTGCCAAATGTAAACAGTAGATGAATCATAAACTAGTTTAATTGATTTTTTCAATAACTTATTTTCTCTTTTTTTAATATCCATTTTGAGATGGCTCTTTGTTGCCTTTGTTAACCAGCTGTGAAAACATGGAGCTTTGCTGACATCCCTTTTGGCTCGAATATCAGCTCAAACTTGTTGTTGTGCGCCTGCAACATCAACATCAGCGAGCTGTCTTCCATCAGCCTTTTGAGTTTTCTTTCATAGAGTGGATAAAAAGAGAAGGTAACAGATATGGTCAGTATCATTTACGTAGTATTGTCTGTTGTAGAGTAATGGTGTCTGTGTGTACTCCGGGAAGTTGATGAAGATTACACAACCCAGTGATGAAATTGCTTGTTATTGAGCAACTTGAATACTCCCCCATGCATCAAGCCAGTTGAAAAGCAAGTCAACTACACACAAATGCTAATGCTTTTGTAAGCCATATTGCAAAGTTATGTGATTCTGGTTGTTTTCATGTGGTTAGCAGCTTCTTCAATTTGCTAATAGGTCCTCCTACAAAGACTCCTTCTTGTATGATGTGCCCATGGTCTAGCATTAACAGTCAGTCACCAGTCTTATGCTGGTAAATACATTTTTGTCCATATCCAGTAGACAAAAACAGGGGAAAAAAGTTTTTCAGACTTCATCAGAGTAATGGATAGAACACAGATTTACTGGAAACGGGTTCGCCAGTACAGGCAACTGACAACAATGGGCTCTCATGTAATACCAGGATAAACTTTTGAATGGAACATGGAAATTAAGTTTAGCGGTTAGTGTTTGGTAGAGCAAAGAGTTTATTCATAATTAAGATGTAACCTACATGATTTTCAGTTTAGGTTCAAGTAATATTTATCTTAAATATGGTATGTTTGTGGTAGTGTATTCTTTTCTCTGGGTCTCTAAGGTTGTCTTGCTCATACATCTGCAAAATGTTGCATCTTGAAAAAAGCCTGTGCATTTTCACATTTTATGTTTAACTTTGGTGCTATTTTTACCAAAGGCTAAACATGAATAATGAATAACTGAAAGCAGAGTTGACTGATAACCTCCTCTCTTAGACCAGTGCTATCAGCACTGTATTTTTTTGTAGGGTTGCATTGTCAGGAGTTTTGTATTGAATTATTATTGTTCGAGGCCGTAAGCGCTGAAACCCTATTGTAATTGTTAGGATTTTTATTATTATTATTCTTCCCTAAAACTGATCGTGCAGTCCCAACCGTAAGATCTAGAAAGCTGAAACTTGTTCAGATTGTAGTAGTCATCCTTGCTACTCAGGCGCATAGAACCAGCCCTAACGGGGGTGCTACAGCGCAAAAAGCTATGATTTCTGACTATTTTGGACATAACTCTTAAACCGTTTGTCATAGACTGAAAAAATTGATTTGCTAATTGCATTAGCCCAAACAAAAGTGCACAGGTGCAGTTTATACTCTAGGACGCACCATTTTCATGCAAAATCGAGCTATATCCGTAACCCTCTTGTAAGAACTAGTCCTAGGTTTTTCGCCAGATCAGAACCAAACCACTGCAGAAATAATCTTTGAACATTGAACAATAATTATCCAAAAAAAAAGTACAAATTTTGGCCTAGGCCTATTAGCGTGTATGCTAACGTTAGCCAAATGTTATAACTCTGGAACGGAATGAGGTATCTTCTACTCGGTACACATGTGTATAAGCTCAACCTTTAGTCAAATTTAAAAAAAAAAATTTGCCTCCGTAGTCACGTGGTGTTTTACATATGCACACAATATGTATATCATTTGATAGATCTCCTCATAATGAGCAACTTTGCCTCAAGAACCATTGCTTTCTATCAAATCGTTCATTAATTATTCTCAAATATGTTAAAAACCTACTTTTGCGAACTAGTCTCTGGTTTTTCGATCTCGATCAAACCAGTGCAGTAATAATTAGTGAACTCTCTAGATCAATATTTATCAAAAAATGTTGAATTTTCTCCTTTGGTTAGCTATAATTGGCTCATTTAAAAAGGGGCGTGGCCACATATACTCAAAAGCCTGTAAAGCCTACACAAAAACACAAAACTTTATGAAACGTGGTTAAAACATGTGGCAGATGTGTCTTAGCAAGCATGCAAAGTTTCATAGAGATCACACTATAGTTAGCACTATAACCATTAAAAAAGGCCTCAAGAACACAATATTTCCAGAGTAAACCTTAGACATTCACTTATACACTATATATTCATATAATATCATAGATCTAATCGTTCTGAACAACTTTGACTCGGGGAATAATGATGCCAATCAAACAGTTTTGACAAAAAAACACTTGGTTATAACTAGGGCTGCAACTTACGATTATTTTGATAATCGATTAGTTGGGTGATTATTTCTAAAAACTAAACGCTTCTTTAATTTCATTTGATTGACTATATAAAACCATAAATCAGGGTATTATTTATGTATAAAAGTGAACTTTAAAAAATCCAAAAGCCACATATAGAGTTGAATGATCTTTAATTTTAACATTTTAAGCCTTAAATGAAAGACAAAGTTTGTTTTTGAACAGTAAAACTTCTCTAAATATCCAAAATATAAATAATAAAAAAGCAAAACAATTGTTGTACTCTTATTATATTCACATTATGAAATAAGGACAAAAACATGCAGAAAATGATATTAAGCAGCAGAATTTGTTGAAAATAATAAATGAAAAAAATAACAAGTATAGAAACCGAGGTAGAAATCTGTTATTGTGGCTGCTTGTTCACTCATGCTGAGTTGTCTCTTTCTCAAAAAAAATATAAATAAATAGCAGCATTTGAGTAACTTATGCAAAGTAGAGCATTTTATGTAAATCAACATTTGTTTTGTTTTTAACAATAATTGTGCAGATGGCAAGTTAACAGTCTGTATATATATATATATATATATATATATATATAGTTTAAAAAATACACTGGCATATTCAGTTGTTAAGATATAAACGGAAAAAAACAACAACAACAAAAAACCTGTAGAAATGCAAAAAAATTATTTGCATTCGCTGAAAACCACAACAATCACTAAATGTAATTTTCTACTTTTATTCGCACCGTTTAATTTAATCTAATCTAATCTAAAGAAGCACCAGTAAACAAATCACTATTGCTCATGAGGTGATTGCGCAATGCGATGCTAGCGAGTAGCAAGTGAACAGATCTAGCGCGACTGTCACGAAGTTAGCAAACAGTTTCAACAAAAGCACTTAAACTATACAACTTTTACACGATGAAGGGATACAGTTTTTACTTATCGTTACCCTGCTGATGTTTCGCCATTCGTAACACCAACATGTTTTTTTTTTTAAGTGTTCGTGCATGACTGTAGTACTGCCGGTCCATGAAAGCTTAGTGTGGCATAGCATGCAGGTTACCGTCTTCTTAGAGACGTTTAGGACTTCGGGCGAGCGCTTTTTTAAAAATGTTGCCAGTTAATCATTACAATGAAACATGAAAATAACAAATAAACTCTTTAAAAGTGAAGACTTGAAACAACTGTCACCTTTCATTTATTTCAAATATCTAACATTGCACAGTGAATGTGTGCCCGTGTCTTTGTGTTTGTATTAATATAATAGTTTAACCATTTAATTTCTGTGTGTGTTTGCATGTTATGTGGTTTATGAGGACACAAATTTGCAAAATGACATATGTATTACAATATGAAGGTGATTTATGAGGACATTTTTAGTGTCCCCACAATTCAAAAGGCTTAAAAAACATACTAAATGGTGATTGTTTTTGTTTCCTGTAAGGGGTAGGTTTAGATGTAGGGCAATAGCACATACAGTTTGTACAGTATAAAAACCATTACGTCTATGGAGAGTCCCCATAAATCACAAAAACCAACGTGTGTGTGTGTAACTCTGAGACTATTGTCCATTTTCGAGGTGCTTTCGATGTGTCAGCCATACACCCAGGTGTCCCTATTTAACCCTGGTAATTGCTGCTTGCAGCTATATTTATTATTATTATTATTATTAATATTATTATTTGTCCATTTATAAAGTTGTTTTGGTTGTGTGTCATGGTAAGAAAAGTAGTTATCAAATAGTGATTTTTAAATAATGACTAAAACCGCTTCACATTCAAATTATGAATCAAAGCAGTAAAGAGCTATGTTCTGCTCCTGTTCTGGCAGAAGAGGAACACAAACACATGCACAGGCTGAATATCACCTCATATTCAGTTTACTGAGCTCATGTTTTCACAGAAACTCTATCCTGTGTTTGTTACCGTTTGCTTTTTGAGATAACAACCGAAAATGACACTCCCACAAGAAATGATAACTTTTTTTTTTAAGTATCATTTCCTCTCAGGCTGCAGGGTTTCTCTCTCTGGTTTCTCTTTTCAGCTCCCCAAACCCCCACAGTCAGCACAAATTATGCCCATTACTCAGAATTGTTTGAATATTTAATTTTTTACTTGTTAAAGTGATTCCAAGAGACATTACTACATCTCCAACTAGATCAACTAGAGAAGGTTTTGATCATGACGTCTGGTGCTACATCAATAAACTATATACACAAAATATATGACAGTGCTGTCTTTTTCCAAATTTTGGAAAACTTTCCCAATACCAGCATTAATTAATTTATATCGTCGGTTAGTTTGGTCAAATGCATTTTTAAGATATTGAATACTGTGTGCTGTTTTATCTGTGAGAAGAAAGGCCAGAGCATATATTGATATTATCAACAGTGTCTTTTGTCTTTCTTTTGCCTCCTATTTGATTGGTGTAGTTTTGTTTTCTTTTGGTCTTGACAGGATTGAACATGGTTTTACGTTTCAAAAGGATAGACACAGAGTAATGATATGGCCAAAATGCACAAGTCAAGAATTTATTAAAAAGTTACGTTTATTTTATGTCATGTGTAAAATGATATAGAAAACACAGCAACATAGTTTGGTGCAACATAATGTGTAGACAGCCTACAACATTTGCTCCAATTCAGGACACACTAACTATGGTGTCTCCCATACGATTTATTTGTGGCGTACCACCACCGTATCCAGATCGACCGCCACAAATACCCACCACCCTCTGCCATCAGCTCCCTCATCTCACACACATGAGCAGGACTTTAGCACAACGACTAGCAACTTTCAGACGCATTTTTTCATTACAGGTGTATACTGACAAACCACAGCCATCGTTCTGTTGGAAGATGCCGCCAATACTGCTAGCGAGCGTGAGCTCTAACTCTCCCGGTGCAGTGTCGTCTCTCTCAGCATCTACTCTGTGCAATGAGCGGTAAAGAAACATCGCTTTTAGTTGGCCGTATCATAGCAGGTTCGTCAATAATAAATGAGTACAAAACAGCGTTTCCAAGCACCTGTCACTTATTGACTGTTTGGACTTTTAAATATGAACATAATTCGTCTGTTGATATGATAATAGTTTGTTATGCAGACACTGGCAGCACGCAGAATGAGACAAAACATTGATATACGTTGGAAACACTTTACTAATTTCATTCAATTCTGTTTGGTTTCGTAGCTGTACTTTCAGACTGCAGACCTCAAAGCTGTACATAACCAGCAGGAAATGAAATGGGCTCCTGAATATCATCACAACATTTATTACCTGCAGTCTTGTGCCTGTGGCCAAATCATGGTTAAGCTGGTATTCAAAACAACAGCATTCTTGCTCATGTGATATTCCTGAAATATACAGTATATGAGAGATAATTTTGTTTGCATTCCATCACATTTAATTGTTATGGCATTACAAGATATTGGCATTTTCTTGATCATTGGCAATAAAAAACATTGGTGTCAGCCATTATTGACCACTACTGTCGTATTTATTATTTTTAGTATTAAAATAAAAATACTGCTAATGTTAAATACAAAAATATTTTTAAAATAACTCTTTTTATGCGTTTCCACAATCATAAGCAAATGATTTTAATATTATTGCACTTTATATGTGTAAGAAATAAGTGTTGTCAAAAAGACATCGTTCCAGCCTAATTATATCTCTTTGCAGCAGTTTTTCTTGTTTAACAAGGTGATTGGCATTTGTCTGTCTATAAATAGTGCTATATAATCAGATATATAATCAGATTACAGTTCCTCTTACCATTTTCAGTCTGAGCGTTGTTACCAAACATGTAGCCAAGATTAGATTCTCTTCATATATATATGTGTATATATATATATATATATGATATATTTATTTTGAATTTATTTTTAATATTTATATATATTTTTTACCCCCAGTTTACCCTCTTCACTGCAAAGCCTGACTGTTCACAACCTGTATTTTTGTCAGAGATGAGTAAACAACTTTGACTAGTGAAAGGAACCAATATAATTCTAGCCGATAGACCTTTTAATTGTGTTCCAGGGACAAACTGGCAGTCCCTTATGCCACAGTATCACTTTCAGTCCGCTTAAGCCCTTTGAAAAGTTTGGCGATTATTTGGCCTCAGTTCTCAGGCTCACTTACTTGAGAAAAAGTGCATTTTTCTCAGTTTGACAGAAATGAAGTGGAGTGCATCTCACCAGTGGCTCAGTCCAGCTCCTCTTAAACACGCAAGTGTAGTGCAGATCTTGGCATAAGAAATAACATTGTCGCTATGCTATTAAACACCCACCAACAACTGCCCACAGCTTGAGTCCAAGACAAAAAACGATTTGTGCAAAATCGTCTGCCATGTCTGACCAGTAGTTCACCCATGGCTTTGAATTAAACATTATTGCTATGAAGCAAATACAGGGTTGGTCTTTATAACGAGCATTTTGGTGTTTTGTAGAAATAATATTAAAATGTTACTTAAGTTAGACCAATCTAATTCCAGAAGCCATGTATTTCTTTTTTGTGCTTTGAATCCCAGGGTATTAGTTTCTGTCTTGTCTCCTTATACCCTTTGAACGTCTTAACTGTAAGACCGAGTTAGCATTTGTTATATATGTGGTTTCTTCACAGAGCCCTGTCTGTAATCTCTGCTATGGTATAGGCAGAAGGAACTAGAGTATAAAGGTCACAGGGCCCTCACACATGCTCTGTGAACCCTGCCATATCATAAAAAATCATGAGCCAAGCTGTTTCCACTTCCTATAATTTTCTGACTGTGTACCACCCAGTTCAACTTCACGCTTCAGTGTTTAGGGACATACAAAGATTTTAGTGACATACTAATTGTGATTTTCAGTGGAATGTTTCACCCTGCATTCGTCTGGTGTCCTCTATTAAATTTGTTCGCTCAGTAGTGTGGGTTGCATTATGAAATTCACACGACCTGATCATGTTCTGAATAGTTCACTATTCTTGTATTATTGTGTTGGCTGAGCTGAGAAATAGAGGTGTCGTGCATCATTGTGTTCTGAAAAAAAAAAGTTAAGTTCTTAGTGACCTTTTTGATAGGTGCAAGCAGTGCAGAGGAAACTGGCTGTGATGGGGTTTTTTTTTCCCCTTTTTCTTTTTTTTTCTGTTGAGTTGTGATATGAACAAACACGTATATGATTTACATTTTGATTTGATGAATATTTATAAAATTAGGACATTTCTGTTGCCTCAGACTGGTTCCAAAAGTGGGCGGTAAGACTGTTTTTGTAACAATCAAATGATTCATTTCAAGTCAATTCTCTTTATTTAACAAAGGCACAGTCAGTAGATGAAAAGTGGTAGTAAAAATGTTTAAATAGATGCAAAATTGTATATCTTCTTACCAAACCCCAAATTGTTGAACAATATGTGTAATGCAATGCTGTTTTTAGTGACCTCACAATCTGGTCCAAGGCTGAATCTGAGATCCTGATCATCATTTATTCCGAATACTCCCTGAAGGGTTATACCACATTTTGCAAGAAAATACTATTTCAGTCCTTCTGCTTTGAAATTTCTCCTTCATTCAATGAGTAACTTGCCATTTCTTTGTAATTATTTGTGAAATGTACTTGCCATGTCAGAAAATTTTCTACAGCATTTTTTTACTGTCTAGGGTTTCTATTGTAGTTGCAGTAACCACTGAAAACGAATGCTACTTTTGCTTATTTGCTAAAGTTTTAAGCGTTTTTTCCCATCTGGATGTCAGATGAGAGCAGCTCAGTTTAACAAAACAGAGTTCAGCTGATTACAGATGTGATGTGAAGGTGGCTGCAATAAAAGTTGCGTAATTACAGGCTGTTGCAAGTGCTGTGGATATAGAATATAAAAACATGTAAATAACTTTCAGTTTGCCTTTCGCTGTAATGTTTGACAAGTCAACTTTTCCATCATCAGTTGTGTTCAGGCCCTCCACTCTTCTCATCCAGTGGTGTCGTGTCTTCCTTCTGACAGCTCTGCGGTTATCTTTGTGTGGGAGTCTGGAGCTTTTGTCCTCGTATGTGGGGTAATTTAGGCAAAAATGAAGCAGCTATTGTTTGTGCCCGTACAAAAGAGCTCAGTGTCCACGCTCTTTTCACAGAGTCACGCCTTTTTCTATGTGTCTGTGCATTCTGAAAAGCCTTAGAGTTTCTCATTTACCCTGAACTATATATATTGTCATCTATAAATACATCGGTGCAGGCCTATCATGGACCGACTTAAAACTCTCATTTGTCTTCTCATTTGTCTCATTTGAATACTTTGTGTTGTCAAGCTAAACTTCATACATAATGTTTTACTTAGTTCCCTTGTCACAACCTTTCTCTGTTATACAGAGTCTGTCATATAAACAACCAAACAGTAACTATAATCATTTTAATCTTCGTTTGTATTTCATACTTGCATGTTTTGTTTTGTTCATCCACAAAGAATCTGAAAGAAAAACAATATACTAGTAATCACTACTATTTTTATCACTGTATGGTGTATGGTGCTATAGATTCAGCTACGCCACTAGTGGAGCAGAAAATGCTGATCCGTAGTGGACCAACTCGCCTCTCCGCCTGAGCAAAATTGTTCCAGTTGCTTCTGATAAAACATCACTTCCCTGTAATTTACACCTTTATGCTTTTCAGCTATAGTTTTTTTTTAAAGCACAGTAACAAGTTGCCATGGAAGCAAGACCAAAACGAGACAGTCGTCCATAGATATAAGTGTCCTTGTCTCTTAAGACACATCTTTGAAGCAAGCTGTACATTAAAATAATTTGACAGGGTTTTGTTGTTCTTCTTCTTGTCTTGTGCACTCAGCATATAATCTTTTTAAAGTTTGTGAGCTGCTTACATACATTGATATGGCATTATAGGCTTACAGCAGCTCTAAAAAACTTTAAGGGTCTCTTTTAGGATTTGTGGATGTCATCAGTCAGCAAACGAACGAATGCTGCACTTTACGTCTTTTTGAGGTTAGGACGCTTTGACCCAAAAAGCTCTGCTGTTAAAGTGCTTGAAACAATCAAAGCTCTGAAGGAGCTCTGTGCCATTTAGCCTGTGACCTGTGACATGTGACATAATTGTGATAAGAAAAGTAGTCAAAGCTCAGAGACGCAGCTGTGTAGGTCAGTTCTGGTAAGTGACATCAGAGTTTTGATACTGATGTTTGAATGGTTGTCAGTGTTCTGACATAGTGAGGGGCTTGTATGAAAGTAGCTTTTTATGCACTGACTATCCTAGATTGTGTGTCATCTATCTATAGAATTTACTCTCAAAACACAGTTGTGAGTCCTAAAAATGTCATTAGAATATCTAATAAATCTTCATAAGCGCACTGTCTAATCACAACCATATTTAGCTCTCTAGACAGGACTGATAACTGTGCCAACCTACTAAACCATGAAAGTAACTGCTGGCATGAAGTCATGTAATGAAGCAGTTCATTGAACCTAAATAGTTAAGAGCTAAAGAGAGAACACTGGGGGGAAAAAAGAGTTTGCCTTGAGACTGAGGTAGATAGGAGAGTTGGGGAGGTGGAGCACTAATGTGTGTGGAATTGGAATGAGTGTTGGCGTGTTGTGCTCCTCTGAGGCAGTACTGCTCCTGATTCCTGCTCGCCCTCTCATACACTCTCTCTCTCCACAGCAAGATGAGAGGATGAATTTATCACTGCTGTACAGGTGGACAAACAGTCTGCACTGATACTCCCAGCCAATACACACACACACTCTTTTTCAGCCTTCCTCCCACTCACTCTACGCCAATTGTGCAGTTTCAGTTTTGCAGTTTTCAAAGTGTCATCCTGCAAAATGTTTTGTGATTTTAAATCAGCATCAGCTGCAAACCATCAGGTCAGGTGTTTCTCAACTTCTTTCGAAATTTAATTCATTAGAAGATGATCAGAACCTGTTTGCTGAGGAAGCTGAGAAAATCTTTTTTTTATTTGCTGTAATTCTTAGGAAAGACATTGATTTGTTTTCTATTGAAATGAAACTTCTATTGGATGACCGAATGCCATGCGGGATTTTTTTTCGTTTGTTTTTTCTGCTTCTAAAATGCCTTTGAGAAGTGGGAAGTGTTGATAGTAGGGGTGTAACGGTTCACAAAAATCATGGTTCGGTTCGATACGACACAGTGGTGTCACGGTTCGGTATGTTTTCGATACTGCCAAAAAAATAAAAAGAGAGAATTTCCAACTTTTATTTATTAAAACTACCATAAAAGTATGATTTTTTTTTTTCTCCTTTCATTTTACTTGAACAACAATGGAGCTATACTTCACATCTTCTGGGGGTTTCTTCTTAGCAGCAAATAAAACAAAACCTCCTTTATAACCAGAACCAAATGCTCTTTAAAAAAATGAATATGCAATACTGTAGTAGTTATAAACTAATAGAAAGAAAAGAACAATTTTGTTTTTAAATGGAACTCTGTTTCAATAATTTAAGGTTTTTTAAATATATTTGAAGTTTAGAAAGATAAGTGTGTCCACATTTTCTTCAGACAGCATAGATCGTGTATTCAACACATGGGCCGCTGTTGTCAAATATTTTGTAGTATTTTATTGTTAAAGAGATATTTCTCCATTGAATATAAATTCAGTCTTCTTTTACTTACCCTCTTGTGGGACACAAAAGGAGAACACTGAAGGGTGTTAAATTTGCTCTTTTTCTGTACAATCAAAGCCCATAGTGGCCATGAGCTGTCAAGCAGACTAAAACGTAAGAGGAACAAAGCCATTTTTTCCATAGACTGTATTATTCTTACAGTGCAGTCACATTGTCTATAGTCAGTAGTGTAGCTATGTCTAAAGCACAGCTTTATATTCAACCAAACAGCTATCTGTGCGGTGAAATCTTTCACTCTCACACAGAATTCTAGGTTGTGTAGATTCTTGTTTACATTTTTGGATTCACCCATAAAAATTAGTCAAACATTAAATGTGTCTGAAGCCATACTGTACCTCAATATAAGGAACAGATTAAAACTGAATATTATTTCTCTCTGCAGCAGCAGTCACATTTAAGACTGAGAAACTGGATTTGGAACCAAATGAGGCTTGTTACCCTATACCAAGATTTACATTTTGGGTTGCACTACTCTTTTAACTAGTACCCTCTGGCAGATTGAAGTATAATTAATGTTAAAGCACTTTTGTGAACTTACTGAAAAAAAAAGCATTTGAGAAACATTTTAAGGGAAAAAAAATCCATTCAGATCGTCTCCAGACATGACCCGCCAGTGCTGATGACCCCCTTGCACAGCCGTTAGTCTTAGTTTTAGAGTCAAAGGAACCGCTCTATTCAAGCCATTTTGGTGCTTGAGGATCATTGTCACAGCAGACATGGTTGGAGCCCAGAGGATGTAGAGGTAGATTCAAAACAGGAAAGGCTGGTTTTCTGTAGAGGTTGTGTTAACTGGTGGAAAGCCAGTGTCAAAGTTCTTCCAAATACTCCCCCAGAGAGTCTCTTATTAGTCATATTGTATTATAGACTCTTATACAGGGGTGGGCGATATACCAGTAGACACGATTAACTGGTAGAAATTTGTCAACCGATAGAGATTTTGGTCTATCGTTTTAATCGCCGTTGAGATCACGTGACGTTGCACATTAGGTAATCACACAATACAAATTAACTTTGACTATGGAAGAAGCAGTGTTGCCAACCTATCGACTTTATCGCTAGATTTAGCAACTTTTCACACCCCCTTGGTGACATTTTCCCTTCTGGCGACTTCTTGGACAAACATCAGCAAGTCTCTGGTACTGCCGCGCACGCGCAAGCTCTTGTTTTCCCAGTGCACGCAGCAGCGGTGAGTTTGCTTACATGTGACAAAACCAACAATGAGGAGATTGTATAGAAAAAAGGGACATCGTGTGTGGTGTGGAATTGGTTTGGGTATAGGAAAAGTCATACGAATGAGACGAACGGGATGTGCAAGGTATGCAAGAAAGGGGACAAACGCTTTACGTTAAAACTGCTTAATGTGGCTTAACGCACCTAAAAACTGATGTGGGAAGCACAAATTTCTGTCAAACCGTCCTTGTAATAATCACTTACTACTGTCAAAAGAACGCGCCCATATTCAACAGATAAAGAGAATAATATCACGTTAAGCGTTTTCTTCCCCATAGAAGTCCATCATAAGGAAACAGCTTTACGTGGCTTAATGTAGGGCTGGACGATTTGGCCTAAAATCAAAATCGCAATTGATTGAACATTTTAACTCGATTACGATTAATGAACGATTATTTAATTTTTTTGCCCTTATAGTTCACTGACAAATCTTGTACAGTAAATATGCTTACATATTACAAGTGAGATTTTTGAACGAAGGGAGCATTACTTGATTTTAAAATAATTAAAGGAAACACGTTCATCTTCTATCTATGATTATTTATTAAACATCAATGTTGAACAACTAAAATTAAAGCACACGCCTGATACTAACAGTCCCTTTGTTCTTATAAAAAAATATTTTCAATGGTTTTCTTATTAAAAGTACAAAATAAGCAGTATCAGGAAACATGTGATCGTGACGGCACAGAGTGTCTTCTGTGGAGAGTTTTAATGAGGTGTTTAAACCCGCTTCGCTCCACTGAAGCCAAGGGAGTCATATCCTTTGCGATGTACAGAGGCTGGAAGCGCCTACAGAAGCCCCTCACATGACGTGAATTTGTGTTTGCTGTTAAGAGAATTTCATGCGTGGATGAAGCGAGTAAACTTAAAATGTTCAAGCGTCCAACTACGCGTGAATAGCGTGATTTATTTGCGCAAGTCGCGTCTGGTGTGAACGCAGGGTAACGGAGCGGGTCACGTGACTCCACAGGCGGTGGAAATTATTCAAAATAATCGACCTGGAAATATTTGATCGATTATAGTTTCTGAATGTCGATTTCGATTACTTTTCGATTAATTGCCCAGTCCTAGTAACTTGTCAACTTTTTCATTTACATAGAACCAAAGCCTTAAGGGGTAGACATACTACATTTGTCATACCACTAATTACCCTTAAATGCAGGAAACAGGAAACTCAAGCTCATGCAGATTTTTTCTGCATTCTTAAGTACAAGTTAGGTAAACTCTGACCTGCAAATTCATATCATGTGAAGATGTGTGACCAATAGAAAATTGTTGAGTTACAGGTCTCTTAACTGAATTAAAACAACGCAAACTTTAAATAGGCAGAATTGCGAAAATGGAGCAAACTGTTCATTTTTACATTACAGGTGTATTTTATGTTAAATTATGGGTTTTTTTAAAGACTGCATAAAACCATAAAAATTTGCAGGCTCAAAGTTCAGTCTGACCACCGCCTAAATGTTTAACACTATTCTCTTGTTATCTATTATTTCCTTCATAAATGCAAATCTAGTTCTTCTAATGCTCGCAGAGTGTCTGGTTTGCAATTAGTTCTGAACTGTACTGGTTAAAAAAATAAAAAATAAGAGAGAGAGAGAAACCTGTATGTAAACCTGTCCTGCTACTCCACTTATTCTCATGGTGAACAAAACCACGTTATCTCACTGTTCTGCTACAAACTAAAAAGAATTCAAGTTTCAACCAACTAATTTGATGCTTCTCCCCCATGATCTGCACAAACCTGATTGAAGAACAATAAGATTTCAGTAAAGATTTCAGAACCTCAGATAAACTCATTGCAACACATAACAGGGGCTCGTTTCAGTAGAGCATGGTCATAGAACTTACAAACCACAAATGTAGCGGGTACGTGTCCCTCTGCATAATGTGGCAACAGCACCAATTTGGGAATCAGGAAGCTGTTATAGAGCCAGACAAACAGCACCATGCTTATGCAGAACCAGCCCATGGGGTCCACCACAAAATGCAGTCGTAGCTTCATCCCTTCAGATAGTGTTTGTGCCAGGATACCCGAAGCAGCTTGTGATAACAGACATAATGCAGAGTTTGGATCAATAATAGACAAGGTACCATTTAATATGGAACATATTGATTTGTTCAAGGCCAAAAAAAGGATATGAACAATTAACCAGCATATAAAACAATGTCTTTACAAGTACATCAATCAAATGAAGCAAGTCAAAAGTGAAAAATTACACAGAGTTCATGCAATTCAAAAGATATCAAATAACAAAACATTCTGAAAACTCACATATTTATATCCTAATAATATATTTTATAATGAAAAGGAAAAAATGGAAGCATGTTCAATGATGCCAATCTCATTGCATATGAAAATCATCCAAATAAAATTCCATCAATATGCTCATTGCTCATATGCACAACAGAAATTGGAGGATAAAACAAAAAACAAATAATAATAATTGTCTGTGTTATAATTGGTCCAAATGTTTACATCAATGTTGAATGAGCTTACTGGTGATTTTTAAAAATAGATACATGCGTAATGTTAGATGAGGCTTATGTGTCGCAATATTATAAATTCTTTTATACGAAGAAAGTGTATGGATGAAGCTTTACATTAATTAGTATACCTTTTATGGTGTCAGTCCACAGAAAGCAGCAGCATCACAGTAGCCCTAGTCATGACAACCTAAAACACACACAAGAAAAAAAAATTTATCAGTATGTGTGTCAGATTTGTTGTCTGTAGTTTTCCAACAACAAAAAAAGTGGAAAAAGAAAGAGTGATCCCGAAATTGTTAGATAAAGAATAACTTGTGAGCAGATTGTTCAGTAAAACTGATGAATGAGGTCACATGAGAGACACCTACTGGACTACAGCGGTTTGTTCATGATACGCCCATGTATTTAAACGGATCTTGTGAAATATTTAAACAATACACAGAATAAATAAATAAATAAAAAATGATTACACGGTTGAGATTTCTCATATAACTTCTCTGCAACAGAAATGGACTGACAGTTCTCCCTATGTTGTGAGAACAGACATTGTTCAAGAACAAATCCGTATCAATTCATAAACAGTCACATTTAATAAAATAAATCATGTAAACATGTTCAAATTTTAGGACATTTCTGTTCTCTTTCTGTCTACTCATTATATATTCATTGTAACTAGTAAACATGTCCTGGCAGTGGCTCATGATGAGTGAAGCCCACGAGGATGATACACAGCCAAATAAAGACGTGGTACACAAAGCTACAACCTGAGAAAAGCAATATGACATCATTTTACCGAAGCAAAATAATACTTACTGATTTTCTCGCACTGTGGTATCTCTGTTGGGTGTCGCGGGTTTAGCGTTGGATTCTAACATTGAAAGATATCAGCTCTTCCTGGACTGTGATTGTACGGAAGCTGCAAAGTGCGAAACGCTTTTTTTGGACAGCCACACGGTCAAAATCTATGCAAGTAAACACCTTTTTCTTATAAACTATAAAACCCCATATAACCACGAAATTAGATTAACTAAATTTCACTAAATTAGAACTGCAAAATAATTTTTGCTGATAGCTAATACTTGTTTTCTGAAGTTTATTCGATAAGTTAATTTCAATAATGTAACATAAAAAATAAACTTAACATTTCTTATAAACATTTTTGAAGGGGATACAAATAATACAGTTAAATTGTGCTTACAAATATATGTCAAAACTGTGGAAAACGTTGCTTCTATTATTATTGTAGCATTATGGTTATTTTAAAAGTTTTTCTCTGGTTCAATGAAAACGCAGATTTTTCCATCAAAACTATTTATTGCGATGTTTGTTGTGCTGTTTACAGTCGAGTCATTTAGCTTATCCACCGCATTTTTTATTTTTTTTTTCTATTTACACAATTATTTTAGGTATGCATACATATATTGTTTACAGTGCGATTTTTAAATGATCTTTTGGATGGGGACATATATATATATATATATATATATATATATATACACACACACACACAGGCAAATTCTGACTTAAAGTTACTTTTATTCAACCAGCAAGTTTTTCCTTGATCAGAAATGACACAGGCGTCTCCCAGAAGATAATAAGACAATGTACAAAAGGCATCATTGTGGAGCATAGATATAATTACTGGAGAAGATGTACTGTATGCCAAAACACTGGCTTATTATGCATACCTGTAAACATATTCCCAAAATGTATGCATTATTATTCTCAAAATGTTCATAGCTCTACATAATTACAAAAATGCACATTACAGCTATTACATCAATATTTAAATGCATACACAAACTATTCATATTGAGTCATGTAATTATCATCTTGTTGTTATACATTTTCTTAAATGTGCTAAGGAAAATGCATAATTTTAATTCCTCATCATAATTTTTTCCATATTTACCCCTAGGACAGAAATAGGCTACACCTGTATGTTACATCAGTTCTTGTCATTATTATTATTATTATTTTAAACAAGTACATTTTGCTTAGTTTATACTTAATTGCTCTTATATCGAACAGCCTCTTGACACAATTTGGAAGTGATTTTTTTATAAACTTTGAACATTACCAGTGCTGTATAAAATTCAACAATCTGAAAACATGCAATTTAATAAATAGTTTGTTGGTTTGAAAAATGGTTTAGCTTTTTTTTTTTTAAATATATTAAATTTATATTTATATTTATATGTATGACCTCCACACAATAAGTAATGTATGAAACTATGTATGGAATAACATTTTGCTGTAATCACAACTGTAGACTATAAGTCATATATTCATATGCAGAGCAGAATTTTTTGTTTGTTTGTTGTATTTTTTTGTTGTTGTTTTGGAAATGTATTGATGCTTTAACTGTTCACCAAATTACGTAGTATTTTAACAACGGTGTCTGTTACTAAAGTTTAGCAATTACAGCTCATTCATGAATGTTGGCTATGTAAAGTTCTCAGTGTCTACAAGTGGATAGAATCCTTGTTATTATTTGGTGATCACGCATGTTTCGTTGTCTCCCACTTTACTGATGAAGTCTTGCATGCTTTTTGTATGCACCACACACATAAAGCAAAAGACAGTGCAAAGACTGTTGTTCTTAAAACACCAAACAGCTGGACTGTTAATGTTACAGGTTTTTTTACTAAACAGGCTTTTATAATTTCCATCCTTTTTGCAAGTTTGATAAGTCACCCATTTCTTCCCAAACAATACTGATCACAACTCAAATAGGCCTGCAGCTATAGACAATGAAAGCCTACAGGGCAGCTTTCGAAGACGCATTTGCGTTTACACACTGGCAAGCATACGTACAATTGTTCTAAGAGCGGCGTATGGTTTTGCCACTGGGGGGCGCTGACAAGACACTTCTCAATTCATACTATGTAAAGCTGTGTGTGCGTGCAGAGCGTGGTCAGAGTTTGAGAAAAGGTAGACTGCGCTACCACCAGAAAAACACCATCCCGAAGTGCATGCCTTGAGCAAATCAAACAGCAGGATGTATTATTTTGTCTTTTTCAAAGTGGTCTAAACATGTAAACAGGTAAATTATCAAAAGCATTCTCATAATCACTTATTATAATTTTACATTTAAATAGTTTTGTTTGTTTGTATAACTATAAAGAAATATATTTTAAATAATAATACTATTAATAAATATTGAACATGCAGTTCTGTTCAAAAGTTATATATTTATATATATATATATATATATATATATATATATATAGACATCTGTTTTTAACACTGATAATAAAAAGAAATGTTTCTTGCACAGCAAGTCAGAATGAACATGCAACACTAAAGGCTGGAGTAAATGCTTTCTATTTTAAATATTTAATATTAAGACCTACATACAATTTATAGCAAGAAATAAAATACAATAAGAATAAAATAAAATAATGCTCAGATATTAGACATGAATGCAATAAACGTCTAAACTCTGGAGACTACTGTTGCTCTATCTGCTAGGGCTAGAATGTTTGTCTTCAGGTCAGACGATTTTGAAAGGGTCCCACCAAAGTGGCAGGTACAACCATTTTGTTAGCATGAAGTGCTGATATTAAGCTTTTGTGAGGTTTGAAAGAGATTTCTGTTATTCCACATCCATTACCTGCTTGAGTATAAATATTCTCTGTTAAGGGCAAGACCAACACATGCTGATTTACATTGCAGTCATATTTGATTTACTTTTATTTCCATGCACTGAAATCACTTTTATCTACACTTAGTGACAGAACCTTACAATAACTAATTTAATCTTAAAATAAATAGTGATTTCACTATAGTACTGTCACACACATGTAAGTGTGAGCAGACTGTGTTTGTGTGAGACAGCACTGAATGCCTGCTGGAGCTTGGTGTCAAACAGCAGGAGGGCCGTCTGTGCTTTCAGCTTCCACATACATCTTACATGCTTTTAACTTCGTGAATAAAACATTTGCTCTCGCAATGCTGTTATTAATCACTTTATATCTGTCTGAACATAAGACATTATGTCTATTCCTGAATCCAGACATGCAAACTCATCAGAGAAAAGGGGGGGGGGGTCTTTAAAAAGAGTCTTTAAAAGGTCTATCAATAAAGTATCTGAAAAAGATCTACTCTGAACAATACATTGAATTACATTAAATAAAGA
>JAUCMU010000125.1:12410739-12422456 GCA_032275025.1 Enteromius treurensis | reverse complement strand
CTTCAGCAATGTAGAAAAAACAAGTACAACTTAGCTTCCATCTGTGTCATGCTCTTCAGACATTGTGCCTCGGTGTGTAGTCATGAACCACGCGAGAAATAGCTATCGAACTAGCGCCTGTAAATTGTTTTTACTTTATTCGTTCTTGTTGCTTTTGTGCAGTAGATAAATAACAGAATATTTGTTTTTATTAAACGAATTTGAATTTTAACCGCCCGCACCCGCATTCACCCATCAAATTTTGTCCCGCGCCGCATTCTGTATGTTGGGTCCCACGGGTCCCGCGGTACTCCCACAGGAGTGCAAGGCTCTAGATCAGATCAGATCTCTGTGTGGAGCATTGGCTGTTGTCAGACTCCTTGTGCAGACAATAATCTCACTGGAATATTATACAGCAGTTATAATCATACAAGAAGTTGCAAGACCGCTATCATTTCATAACTATTTGCTAAGTTGTAGTTTGCCTTTTTTTGATCCCGGTAACTCTTTATAATTTATGGACGTTTCAAGGATAAATTCAGTGTTGAACTAAAAATCAATGATCATTTTTGTTTTGTTTGTTATTTGGCGCTACGTGGTGCCCATCCCTAACATGGTGCCCTGGGCATGTGTCCAGTCACCTATCTGGTTAAAACAGCCCCCATAGAGCTGCAATTGTGTTACGCAGCAGAAACTCTGTTAGTTTGAAAGCTCAGTGCCCTGCTGTAATGCTGATTTGTTTACACGTTGCAGACACAGGATGTGTGAAATGGGCCTTAGCCATGTAATTTACGGATGATGAGTCCGCATGTTGCAGCTCAAAAAGTAGTTCTAACTATCAAAGAGGTTTATTCCCACTCTGTCACCACAGTTTGCCTGTTAACCTTCTGCACCAAGTCTTCTGTTTAATAATAGCTAGTCCGATCGCAACCTGTCCCTGAGTTTCATCTGTCTTTTTCTCTCTCTCTCTCCTATCTTTTGTTCTGTAGGTCAGCATGGGAAATCCCTAAGCAAGTACATTCGACATTACGAAGGCCTGTCCTACGACACAGACGTCTTGCACAGCAAGCACCAGAGGGCTAAGAGAGCTCTGTCTCACCAAGACCAGTTCCTGCACCTGGACTTCCACGCTCATGGCAGGTCAGCCAAAACTTCTTTTCTGCTCTATTGTTGATTCTGGAAAACTGGATGGCCTGGCTCTGGTTTAATACTTGTCCTCTGAGCATTTATGACGGGAAACGAGCTTCACGGATCTTGTGTTTTGTGAAAGTCAAGTCTGTTTTTCCTTAGAACTGACCCTGGATTGTTCTACCTGAGGTTACACTTTTCTCAGAGCAGTACAGAATGATAGAGACCCTCTGTGATTTAGCGCTCCAGGCAATGCGGAAACAAATTGATCAGCCTTCGAGCTTTGAGGTCTGGCATGCACCCCGTTGACAGAAAGCTTCCTGTTTCTGTGGTTTGTGAGCATGTCTTTAGCATTGGTTTTGGATGGTACAGCCGGTGCCATGTAATTGCACCTGAGGTGGTGTAGTAATATGCCCAGTCAACATTTACACAGGATATGATTTGCTCCATTCTGATGACAGACAGTGTCTGAGAGCTTTATGATATAATATCTCAGTAGTAAGTTAACAGTTCATTGATCACTTTAGTAACTTTAATATAGCTGACAGCTTTTTACTCTACATTCCCCTCAATGTTTAATCTACACATTTCATCTGACACAGACCTGTTTTGTAGTCTTTATTTCACTACAGGGATTTTAGAAAGATAAATTTTTTTTTAGTCTCTGATGAAGGGAAGAAACGGATGAAATTCCACTGGGTTTGGTACAAGTTCACCTCTAGAGCATCTGTGGCATGGTTATCACAGAAGATACTTTTAAACTCGTACCTCAGTTTGAATAAAAGTTATAAACATGTACAACCTCTCCCCAATGAAAGCCTTTGGTGCATATTCATCGTAAGGTTTAAAAGCAGAAATGGAAAGCTTGTATTTTTGTTAACATCCCAGTCTAAAGGAAAACTCTCTCTCTCTCTCTCTCTCTCTCTCTCTCTCTGAGTCTAAAGGAAAAGTCTTACAATGAAAGTGCTGTTGACAGTGAGGGAGTATGTCACAATGGATTCTATATTAAAGTCATTGTGGACATTAGAAAAAGTGGATGACATTGAGTGAAAACTGGAAATGTTGTGCGATCCGATTACCTAAACCCATATTCAGATTTAGTCAGAAATCCATGTGACTACATCATATATCTAGTGCAAACTAGACTCTTCTTAAACGTGTAGATAGCAATCCATCTTATAAGGATCATCATAGATTGACGTTAATATCAGGTGTAAACAAGGGTCCTTGTTTTCAGGAGCTCACAGGGCTTTTTCTCTCTTTGGACTTCAAAGGTCTCTTTTGAAGCCATTGTACTCAAACATGATGAAGGTCGTCTATTGTGAAAGGGGTTCAGGAAGGCTAAAATGTGAGTCAAGTTGATGTTTTGGTGATCTCAGAGTGTGGCCCTGCATATGGCCATTTGTCACATGTGATGGAGCGTTTTTCTTTAAATCCATTATTCATGAATCAACCTTATTATGTCTAGATGCTGAATTTAATTAGATAATAAGGTTAAAGTGCTCATTGAATGATGCTGTATGTATTAATTCGCCTGCAAGTGCTGCATGCGAATGTCTTATAACTTAAAATTGCACTTAAAATTAATTTGAAGATGTGTTACTGGGAAGATTCATTATCCAAGGGAGGGGAATCTTTTGCATTTAATAAACCTTGCTTAATAGCAGATAGATATGAAGTGTAAATAAGCTGCCCTTAGATCAGTTGCCTTCATGAATAGTTTTCATGAAAAGTATTTAAGTGATTTAAAGCTTAATTATGTGGTAGATGACAGATTATTATTCGAGAGAATACATACATGACATAAATTTTAAAACATAGAAAAAGTACTTTTGTTTGTGATATTTGACAATATTACCTTTTTACTGTATTTGTAGACAAATAAATGAAGGTGAAGACATTTTTTCCCCCCCAAAACATTAACAATTGGAGCTCCAAACTATTTAACCATAGTGTACATCCATTATTAACCAATACCAATCATCATCATATTTGTGGATCCCTAAACTATTTACAACAAATATACAAGGGTCACATGATATAGACAACTTTCCTGTGTACACAGATTCTCCATTTATACTCCAGTGTTTTGTTTTTTTATGTGTTTCTCAGGAGGGTTTTGTTCAGTATGTACTATTCTCTCTGGCCCAACTAGTCCACTGCTCCATCTCATGAAAAGAACCAGTGTGTTGTATTTAACTGCTGGATAGTTTGCATATAACAAGCCTTCGTGTTCTCCGTGATCACTCAATGATGTTTTGTTTAGTTTCTGACGTTAACTTAGAAACCAAGCTGTATGCTCAGACACATGTGGCGTGGTCAGCCTGAAAACAGCTGTCTGTGGCTGAAAGCAGTGTATTGTTTGAAAGAGAGCAGTGTAGTGCATTGCAGCAAGTGTGTGTGTTTGGGGGGGGGGGTGCGTTAGTGCGTTTTGCCTTATTGGGATTAGCTGTTTAAGCCGCAGTGTAGCATCATGCCAGAGGTGGAACAGAATGAGCCCTGGAGCTAATCTCTCCAAGGTGAGTCCACAGCCGTGCTCATTCCACTCCGCAGAAGCAGAGAAGCTTATGAGTGAATGAATATTTAACAATGCAGGAGGTTCATGGGGAGTCACACATCACCGTATGACTTGAGCCTAGTCAGCGCGAGTCTTGTGACTAATACTGACATGCACATCTCTTCCCAGATAAGTCTTCTTTTATCACTGAAAAAGTGAGGTAATCGTTGTACTGTTCCTGCAGTGTCACTGGCCCTCTTACATATGAGTTGAAGCAATGTCATAGTCAGAATGAGCAGTGTATTTGCATTACATTACCGTACAGTCCTTTTCCTATCCAAGGTGACTTGGAGTACATCATCTATGGCACAGTCCATCTGGAGCAACACAGACTCAAGTGTCTAGCTCAAAGGCACAATGGATATAGAATCCCAGTTATTCATGAATTAGGGTTCTGCCAGGTAATATTAGGATGGCATACTGAAGTAAGACAGCTGCCCATAACTTCCCTAAGGCTTTATATTGGCAAGACATTAGAATACAACAAGCTTAGGGTGGCTGTGTCATCTCTCAGTTTCCAACTAAACAAAGCTGAACTGAGACTTTTTGGTTTAACCTCTAGGGAAGTAACTGTATACATCAGCGTCAAAGTAATAGGTTAGTTTGTCATTCTGATTAATGTTTTTAAGCTTTTCTGCTCTCATTAGTTTGATCTTATGGGAAACCTTCTGTGATATGCATTTTTTTGTTGTTGTTTCTTTGGTTTCATAAACAGTGGTTACTTTGACTGTTGAATACTTTTTAAATTCCACATAATGCATTCCACCGACGGCATAAATATACCAGCAAGCAGGCACACTGTGGACCAGCACGTGAAATAATTGTCTTTTGTGTGTGAGGCTCATTTGAGTGTCTGATGTGATCCGTCTCTCTAAGACGCTGATGCTGCTCTTCTGCCAGCATGTCACTCATTGCTTTTCTAGCGTAGGCTGTAGATGGACTTGCTCTAATCACTGCAGGTGTGTGTTTGTTGTTGTTTTTCATTAAGAGGACAGGTTTTACAATTGATAATGTGTTATCGGATCACATTTAGATATCTTCTCCTCTCTGTCAGTACTTCTTTTTTGTCTATCCTTTCAGTACCAAGTTCGTGTAGGTAGAATTACTAAGAGGTTTGTTAGTCTCTGAGAAGGTCAGCGAGAATTACCTCACTGTGATTTGGCTCCTGCCCCCAGCTCTCAGAGCTAGCGGGCTGGGCTTCAAATGCCCACCTCAATACTGTGGATGAACTCCACTTGTTTGTTTAACCAGAGTTCAGTGATAGATGCAGTATTATCTGTCTGCAGGTTCTTAGCCAGCCCTGCTTTCCCACACAGATATAGTGTATGGTGTTTTCTGTGTGGGAACTCAACTCTGTACTGTATGTGTGTAAATGTTTTGTTGTTATGAATAAAAGGTGCAGATGAGTGCCTGCCCTGCATGCAAGTACACACTTAACAACATATTTAACGAAAATCATGCATGTTAAGGTTACAGTGCTTAGTGTTTCAGGTAGGCTATAGTGAAACTCGTTTGCAATTTATTACAAATAGCTTGTTTTAATTTTGCTTATGCAAATAAGTACTTCAGAAAATGTTCATTTTGATCTGTATTCATATATTCAAATGTTCAACATTGTATATTATTGCACATACATATATGTTGTTATTTTAGTCTTAAAGACAAAATATCTGTGCTTGTTTCAAAAACTCTTTTTTTTTTTTTTTAATTACACCACATATGCACTTTTCGCCTAAGCTGATATTCAATGTGGAATTACATTGGCTAATGAAATTTTAAATGAAAATTGTCCCCTAAAGCAAGAGGATTGTCTTCTTAGACCCCAGTCATTTGAAAGCATTAAAGATAATTTGCTCACATATTAAACTGTAATTGAAACTCTCTGTTGATAATTAAGGATTTATTATCATTTGCATGTTTAAATAAAATATTATATAAAGCATTACAGCTAATATAAAACAGTAATAAGGAGAAAGAATCAAGGAAAAAAAGAAAAGAAGGATGCAAAAAGGAGACTCTAAAAAGTGGAAGAATTGAAAATAAGCTGGAATGACTTATAAGACTGTCCATTTCGACTGAAAGTTAGGATGCTAAAGGAATTTCAACATCAGGACTGACTTATGTAAATTGTTTCAGAAACAAGAAAATATCCTATTTCATTGTGAAGCTAAATGTACAATTTCATTCAAACACAGCTGGAACTTTCCACTCCACTATTAAATAGGCATAGATTTATTATAACTGCTTACAACACTGCTCTGACTTAACTCCAGTGCTAGTGCTCCTGAACTTTGCAGACGTTTGATCGTGATGTGTTTTTGTACCCAGATTTCATTCGCTACTGCTGTGTCCCAGGGCGAATAAAAACAGCCTGTTTTATCAGTGCAAATAAATACAGAAGCATTTTAATTGCATATCTATTTGCCATTTTAAAATGACTCCATTTCCTTTCCCATTCAAATGAAATGGCAGAAGTAGTAATGATGTCAGCCTTTTATAACAATGCTAAGATCATGCAGACCAAGAGTTTTTTTGGTCATGAGAGTGTGTGTGTGTGTGATTTAAACATGCTATTTCTTCTGGGTCACGTGGTCTTCATGTGATGCATATCTCCCCTCTCACATTCTCATGTGAGCTCAGAGCACAGAGAGATTAGCAAAAGTTACATTCTCCTGAAATTCCTGAAGAATGAGTGTTGGGCATGTGATCCAAATGAAAGAAGTCTGTATTATTAGTTTTCGTAATTCTGATTCAGCCTGTTCTTCAGCGCTGTAATGCCCAGTTATGTGCAATGAATCATAGTTTGTTTTCTTTGCTTTTGGAAGCAAAGGAGATCGTTTTTCTGACCGTGATCTTCAGCTTTGGGAAGTTTTCTTTCTTTTTCCTTAGAAAGCCCTGCAGAGCTCTTCAGAGGTCCGGCCACACAAAAACTCTGACATATTTTGAGGGGTTTCATCTGCTGTCCATACTTTCTTAGTATTGATCACAGTGAAGGGACACAAAACATGGAGGTGGCTGAAATAACAAAGGAAGTGCTAAGAGATCACAGATCACTGGTCACCTGACCGCAGACCGCGAAAAGAAATAAATATTTTTTATTTCTTGTTTTAAACAGTGCATGTTGTTAAGAGGAAATGGAATTGGGATCAAGAGGTTTTTCCCCTAAGTGTGTATTTTGTGACAAAGGTTCTAGTTTATTAAAACTGACATTTTCAAAGTGTTTCTTAAAGGTTTCTGTGGTAAGATGTGGATTTGGAGAGAGATAAATTCAAATAGGATTTATTTGCAATTTGTTTCCACAAGTGCAATCACTTAGAAAAGTAAAAGAATTTAAAGTCCATGTCTGTAGTAGAAATACTGCAAAGCTGAGTCACAATAGCAATTCTGAAGCTTTCCTTAGCAAGCCCCACAAAAGTTTATCATCATGTCAGGGATCTGTACAATCCAAATATGTCCTTTTGTGTAGCAGTATGTGCTGTGCAGAAGATGTTGACTCATCACCAGATGGGTTTTTTATGAGGCTTGATACTGAGAAGTTGTTCAGTAAAGCTTTTCCATCCATCCATCAAACTGTTAACAGCTCCTGCACCTGAATCTCTACTGCTGTTCTCTGATGTTGTTCTTCTTTATCTGCACTCCCTCACTCTCACGGTCTCCTCTCTCTGTAGATTAACTCTTGCTCCAGTTACTCATACTTGTCCCTGATGTTTTTGTCTTGCTGCTGTAAATTGAATTCAGACTGAGGTGCCGCCTCTAGGACATTCTGCAGAAAATCTACTGATCACACTGGCTTCGGCCTGCATCTGATAATGGAAGAACAGCACTGTCGGGTGGTATATTATAAGAGTTTACAGTATCGTTATTGAGATTATGTATGCTCCTGAGTCCAGCAGGGAGAGGAGGTAATTGGAGAACAATGTCCAGTAAGATGGTTGATTGGATTAAAATGTTGCTGTTTGCAGTATTGGCTAAAACAACGAATGCAAGCACATTATGTTTTATTGAGGACTTTCACTGAGACTTCATACTTCATACTTTTTTCCCCCCAAGTGTGCTTGAAGATGGAGAAACAAATAAGCATAATCTTAATGGCTTTTCCTCCGTTTTATCCTTTTATCTTTTTTTTTTTTTTCCTTTCTTTTTTTTATTCAACAGTAACTAACTAAAAGCATATTTAACAAGGTCAAAACATCACTTTTTTACTAAATGTATTTAGATTTACTATATATTTGTTTTTGTTTGTTTTGTTTTGTTTTTGAAAGTTTAGCCTATTATGGTTAAGGCATTTATTTAATGAAAAAAAAAAATAATAATAATAATATTCAAAACCTTTAACATGTTTTAGAATGTACTTTTTATTCCTGTTAGAGCAAAGCAGATTTTTCAGCATTTTACCATTATTTTCTAAAAGTTGATGAAAATAAAATTGTGAAAGTATTCTTTATATTTCTTTGCTTGCTTGCTTTTTCCATGTTTGAACCAGGTTTGTTTTTACCTAAACATCTTGCTTTTAGAATATTCATATTTTACACCACATATCTTTTGATTGAGTTAAACTGTGTCTAATTAAATAATCACACTTCTGTGATTCATATTTGTTCTTTGAATCAGATTCTTCACCAGCGCTTTCCTCTTGTCCGCAGTGGTGCAGTCAGCAATTAATGCTGTCAGCAATTGATTCTGTGTGGCACGCAGCATTGAACACAGACAGACTGGCAAAGAAAGTTGATTCAGGCCCGCTATGCACTGCAGGATCAATGGCTTCTCTGGCATCTGATGATTCATTCCCCATTTTCATGGTTTTTGTGTACTCATCAAGCAAGTGTCCATATGTAAAGCCCTCCAGCAGCCAGATGGGCCGAACTGTGTATCAGTAATGAGTCCTTAGAATGGAGTGTGGTAAAAATAGGTAGCTTTAAAGAGGAGAGAAGGACAGGAGGAGAGAAGAGGAAAACAGATGAGGCAAAGTCCAGCTCAGAGATGCCAGAGCCTTGATTTCTGCTGTGAAACTCACTCAAGGACATCTTGTCTCTTTAGGAGTGGTCCTTTTGGTCCTTTTTTTTTTCTCACTCACCCCAGTAGAAATTGAGTGAGTTGGTTGCACTGCAGTTTTTTTCCCCCCTCTTTTCCTTTTTTAATATGGTAGTAGTAGTATTAATAATATTTAGATTAATAACGAGTCATTTATATATACATTTACATATATTTTTTTAATTTAATATTTATATTGTTGTTCTTAATAATAATTCTATTCAATTTATTATTATTAAAAAATATATTTTCTGTTTTTATTATTATTATTATTATTATTATTATTATTATTAGGGCTGAAACGATTCCTCGAGTAACTCAAGTAACTCGATTTGCCAAAGATTATCGAGGCAAAGTCATCTGCCTCGAAGCCTCTATTAATTCATTTGAAAGTTTGTCACGTTTTTTCGCAATGATTTTTGCATTACTGTGACAATGCACTTACGCTTACGTCACCCACGAAGCGGAAGGAGACGGCTGTGTTTTAATTTGAGGATGCTAGCGCGGACTAGTGCGGGCTGCGTAAAGGAAGGGAGCAATAACAACGCGATTAGCAAAGAGACCAAGTAAACAGGAGAAAACGACAAAAATGTCCTACTCCGAGACCGGAGGAGGACTGTCACCCTAGACTAGGTGAATTCAATGTAGCGTTAAATCAATGTGATTGTTAATCGAGATGGGGGCTGTTAAATAATGTACGTTAATTATGGAAGGGATAAAGTGCAACGCTCAGTGCAATACTGCACAACGGATGTGGAGGGGCCTGCGCGTTCACACTTCCGCCGGAGAGAGCGTCAAAGTAGCAGTTATTAATGTAAGCTGGCGACCAGAGGTGGCGCTTGCGGCTAAGAATCATAGGAATGAGTTTACTGTCAAAAAAGTTGTAGCTTTTACAATTACAATTAATAATTTTTTGACAATTAATAATTTTTCAAAAACCATGGTTGGGATGAATACTTGATACTTTAGTTTGAATACTGAACGTTGAATAAAATGTTGTACTCATGTCCCTAAAAGTCTAATGTGCTCAATACAACAGGTGTGGTCATTTTAGTTTGATTGGAATGAAAAGGGTTTATAAATGCACATCCATGAACTTACTTTTTTAGAATAATATTTTACCTAATATTAATATTAAAAATTTAATAAATATCGTTTAATAAATAAATGTTTAAATTTTTTTATTTATTTATTTATTTATTTTTAAAGAAAACAATTAGTTAAGACACGTCTTATTTTCTCTAGCATATTTAATATTGCTCTTTAATTAAGCAAAAAGGTTTTATCCGATTACTCAATGAATCGATGAAATTTTCAGTAGAATAAACTATTACTAAAATATTCGATAGCTGCAGCCCTATTTATTATTATTATTTATATGTTGAGGAGTGTCATTCAAGGCAGGTAGACCCAGATCAGGTCAGTTGTGTAATATAGGGATGTTCTTCTCATTAGAGCTTACCTCCTCTGTCCTGACCTAATTCAGCTGACATCTCTCACAGTCATCTTTAACAACCTTTTTTTTTCTTCCCCCCTTTTTTTCAGTTGCATGCTCTTTAAAGGCTGTTTCATTCTCAGCGCCTGTCATTCTCTCTCACACAGACTCACTCACACTCAGTATTCCCTGCTGTTCACCGCCCCCATCTCCAGTCTGTCATAGAGCACTCTAGTAAAGCGTTCCTTTATCACTCTGTAGTAAACAAAAGGAGCATCATGTACTCCGTAAATATCCTGTTGCTGTGAGCTTATAGACTCAAATGGTTGGCATCTAAGCTTCTAAGAACCCTCCACCAGTCGGGGCTTTATGGCAGAGGGGCCCGACGGAAGCCATGAAAGCCCACATGGAGTTTGCTAAAAAACACCTGAAGGACTCCAAGATGGTGAGAAATAAGACTCTCTGGTCTGATGAGACAAAGATAGAATTTTGGCCTTAATTTTAAGTGGCATGTTTGGAAAAAAACAGGCACTGCTCATCACCTGTCCAATACAGTCCCATTAGTAAAGCATGGTGGTGGCAGCATCATGCTGTGTGGATGTTTTTCAGCTGCAGGGACAGACTGGTTGCAATCGAGGGAAAGAGGAATGCAGCCAAGTACAAGGATATCGTGGACAAAAACCTTCTCCAGAGTGCTCAGGACCTCAGACTGGGCCGAAGGTTTACCTTCCAACAAGATAATGACCCTTAGCACACAGCGAAAATAAATAAGGAGTGGCTTCACAACAACTCTGTGACTGTTCTTGAATGGCCCGCCAGAGCCTGGCTAATTTCCTTACCCACTGTATATGCGCCCGCTTTGCCAAGGAATTCAGTTTACTTCGACTGAAGCGATACAAGTCGTGCAGCTGTTATAGCACAGCAAGGAATGCAGTACGCGTTCCCATGTCTCAGGGAACCAGTGTTACAGAATTAACCTATACGTTCGCTGTTGACACTTCACTCGTACCTCGCCTGCTAAAGACGCACAGATTAATCATGCCATGCTTATAACGGAAGGACGACCAAATAAGTGAAAGCGAGCACAGGCAGTAATTAGCCGGGGAATACAATCACAAGTTAGCTGGGGAAGTTAATAAGATTGTCACAGAGATTGTGTCGACACATAACGCTTTAAATGACGCGCAAGTTGGGTCCGAGGTTTGGGTGCATTACAGCCAAAGACATATCGAACCACATAGTAGTGGGCCCCAATGCAGAGAAAGGAGGTGAATGGTGTGTAGAGCACCTAAGGCACATAGCCATGGTTTTTATGATGACTTTAGAGTCATCTGACCCGAATTCCAGGCAAACAGGGCTCACAGAAGCGCTTGCAATCCACCTACTCGCTTCACAGAAAGCAGAATGGTTTTAAACGATAGGGACTTCAAGGTGGCCATTTGCAGGAGTTCGAAGGGCTTTAAGTGCAGTAGGCAGGTCCCATGTGGGAATGGTGAGGGGGCGAGGAGCTGTGATGCGCGGGTTGACCCGAAATGAGCGGGTACCCGCGGTCATCCGCGGTCACCCGCGGTTACGAGTCATCCAAAA
>JAUCMU010000125.1:12394339-12410639 GCA_032275025.1 Enteromius treurensis | reverse complement strand
AGACCGCGCTCCTAGGGCTTTCACACTTTTCCGAAAGTGGGCTTTCTCTCAGTTGACCTGCTGATGAATTCTTCAAGCAGGGTCGAAACAAACATCGCATTCATCAGTAATATAGACAGCTGAAATGGAAAATGATGGGTCGCCTCAAGAACCGCCTGCTCTCGCCGCGCGCACCACGAGCTCTGAGCGCAGCACGTCAGCGAGCGCACCATTTGAAAAAAAAAATGCGGGTCGAGAAGCGGGTCGGGTACAATATTTTCTCATTTTTTTTGCGGCCCGAGTTGCGGGCGGGTTAGTTGACAACTTCGGTCGGGTTCGGGTTGTTTACACGTTAACCCGCGCATCACTGGCGAGGAGGTCTCGCAGGAGGAGGACGCAAAGTCGCTATTTCTTCCTCCGATGAAATATGAGAAACATCTCCGTAGTGAAACAGCCTTTGCGATGCCCACACACAAATGTAGAGCTGTCTGTGACAGCGTCCCATTCAAATTGCTTAGAAGGATTGTGCAGCTTGAACCAACGAGGTGTGCTGATCCTCGCATCTAACACACTCTGTAGATAAGTGAGGCAATGGATTGTGTCGGCACAATGAAATCACTAAAGCCTGATCGCTCAACCACGAAATCAGCATTTTCACAGGATGGGAGAAACATGAGGGCGTGAGAGAGCCAGCTTGCGAAGCGCGAATAGACTGTGGCTTTCCGGTGAAAGCAGCCTGCCTGCATGCAACTTCAGCGCCATACACACAATGCATCGCTGTAGTATTTCCAGCTCTGATGCACAAAGGAGAATAAAACCGCTAGATAAAACGAGGGGTGCTGACTCGTATGTGTAAGCACTGGAAGATGAAAGAGCAGCGGGGAAAGCGGGAACACAAGCTCTCAAACCCGAATGCTCAGCCCCATGGCTCTGCCGTTTCAGTCTCTAAATTTGCTGTGAGACGAGAAACAGGCGAGCGAGGTTGCCTTCACAGAGAAGGCGGTTGGGACTCAGTCAGGACTGGCGACGAGTATTGTCTTTGGTGGGAACCGCAGCCATAGGTTCATCCAGCACTGCTGCTGAGCCATTGGTTCATATCTTTCATATCACTGCATGAAACAATGGCAGTGCGCTTTCACTGTGTGATTGAATAAGGTTTCAGTTAGGAGGAAAAAAGGAGTTTGCCTATAGCGTCTACGAGTGAAGTGTCCACTGGGAACCAGTTATGCTCATATTAGGGGGCTGAGCTGGTGGATGTCATTAATTTTAGATGCATTACTGTAAATGTAATTGAAAAGTGTTGAGTGCTGGGTTAATTACATTGCACTTGGCGCTTGGACTAAATTGGGTCTGACTGGGATTGGGTGGGATATTCTTGGAACTGCCTTTAGCAGTGAAAGTGACGCAATCAGGGGACAAAATATCACAGTGGGAACCTGGATGCCTCCCTTTGGCTTTTTAGGATGTTCAAACGTTTGCTGGGCGCTTGACAACTGCAAGGGAAATGCAGTGATTCACTGTAGAGCTAATGAAGGCTTGCTGGTGCTCAGCTGATGAGGGGGCTGTCTCTTCTGGCTCTGAGGTCGAGTGCTGCTATCACTGTCTAATGATCTGTTAGTGGTGAGACCCATTAAAATCATGATCAGCCGTCTGCTTGCATACTGGAGCTGAAGAACTAAATGAATTTTTGCCTTTGTAATAATTGCATCTTTAACACTCTTCTGTTTCTCTTATGATAAATATTTTTGTAGAGTAAGCATCCTGTTTTCTTTTTGTATGCGTTTGTGATTTCATGTGTGCTTTGCATTTGCTGAGTCCAGGTTTTTGGGATTGCTTGTATTTAATGGCTTACAAACACACTGCTTTCCCAGATGTTGCCTTCCTGTCATCACATGAGGATAAATATAGGCCTCTGCAGTAACGATAAGTGGAAATGCTGCTAATTTGTATGAAAGCAAGCAAACAGCAGCTGCTTAGGTGCTTTCTTATAGCACTGTCTCTACCCCACAGTAGGATTGACCAACAAAGTCAGTATCTCAGAGGATGGGAATCTTAAAGGGAATTTATTATTCTGATTCCGGTTCTGATTCCTCCAAATGATTTGTGTGGCTTAATGGTTCTATTAACAATCCTTTTAGTACTTTTAAAATTCTGTTACTAAGTACATTATTATTATTAAGTAACTTAAAACTAGTAAAACTGTTCCTATAGAAGAAACACTTTAAATGCAATCTCATGGGATGAATTGCACTAATGAATTCTTTGATTCTTTTATTTTATTAAGCTTTGTAGAATGCGTTGTAGTTGAGCAGGCATTCTCTTTTTAATGTTTTATGAATAGTACCAAAACAGGAAACCATTTTAAGTTGAGAGTGGTACAATTACCCTAACCGTTGAAAACATTTGGGCGATAATAATCATTTTTAGCTCGATGGAGATTTTTTTTTCCCCATTCCACCTGCAGAAGAACCAGAGATAGGGATATTAAAAGCACCACTGTTGGGGTTTACATTGTTTTTAAAGGCCTGCGTTGGTTTGACATGAATAGCAAAGGCTCTGAAAGTTTCTGGGGACTGGGGGAAATGTTGTGACTCTTGTGTCTAAATGAGGTGTAGACAGCATTATGGTTTGTGGGGATTTTGGGTGGGGTTTGAGAGTTTGGCCAATGTCCTCCATGTCCTATGGTGGGTGTTGTTCATGATCTGAGTCACATACTTAAATGAACAAAATGCTTCAGTGCAAATATGAAATCAGCCGTGTCTGATTTTGTTTATACCAACATGAATCATTAAGCTCGTCTGAGGTGTAATTCTTTAATTTATGAATCTCTAATGCCTCACTCATAAGTTATCTCATTTAAACTTGTGCAAAATGCCATTCTGGCTGCAAGTTTAGAAAACTTTGAGACTTCCTGCACTACTTCCTTTTGTCTGAGCAAGAAAGAACATGTAACATGCTCATTCCTCGAATCTCTGCCACCTTGTCCCTCATAAATGGTAGGTGTTGTTACCTGTCCGTGCTTGCCCCGAGGCATGCATGTTTGTGTGTTAAAGTACTGGTTAGTGACACAATGAATTGGTAAATACATACATGCTCTTCAGTACTTCTAGTGTCTCAATCTGTACTGTATGCTGTTATGTTTTCTGCAAAGTGGGAGTCTACCACAATAAGTTCAAATCAAATTAGAATCAGTGTATGTCCCAAAAACTTCCTTTCATTTAAACAAAAATTGTAATTTATTTGGATACTTTTATGATTTGCTTTTTGTGCAAATTTTGAGACATGAAAGCCTCAATAATTCAATGTTATTTTTCTTGAAATGAGAGAACAGTACAATAAAAAAATAAACCTTGTTTGTGTTCCACAGAATAAATAAAGTTAAAAAATAAAGTTGTTTTTCAACAACACGAGGATCAGTAATTGTTGACAATTTTCTTTAATGTGGGGAACTATCTCTCTGAAATAGACTAAGCAGTTACTTGATGCTACTCCTGCTAAACAAGTTTATTTGAGAACAAACTTTCCTTCAGGTTTGAATTGGTAAAAGGGTTGAGGTGAGAATGTGTATTATTTATACCTAGAAGTCTATGGGATGCTCTTATTTAGATCTCCGCTCATTCATTGCTCGTTTAGCTGTGTAGTCTAAATGCATGTAAGATTACTTGGCTGTACTTTGGGGGTGGTGTTGTCTGTAATAATTACATTTTTCTATGCACAAAAAAACTGTCTGTGTGTCCTCATTTAGGGGTGGGTGTGTGTTTGAAGGGTAGTTTTAATTAGAGAGTTCTTAGAATGGCCTGACCTCCTCCACCTGCCTATTCTTCCCCCAGGACTCTGTCCTTTTGTTTCCTCTCTCTCTACTTTTCATCCTACACTGTTCTCAGTTTCCTCGTGACAGTACTAGCGTCTGTTAACCGTGAGTCTCATCTGCACAAAGGTCAAACCAATTCTGGGTGGAGCAATGAAATTCTCTTGTGAAATTGAGCTTTGTGTTTTTTCAGGTCAATACTGTGGTGTTTTTTTCTCTAGCTTACATGATTAAATACTCCCCTGATGAGGCACATCTTGTCCACAGCTATTGTCTGGCTCCTTTAGTCCTCTGATGTATTTAGAATAGGTAACACTTGTTAACTATTAACCATTGACTTAATTCTTAATTTGCTGCTTAGTTTAGTTGTATTGGGTAGGATTAGGGATGTAGAATAAGGTTATATATAATAATAATAGTAATTATAATAATAATAATAATAAACACTGATAAATAGCTTATATTCTAATAAGATGCAAGCTAATAAACAATTAATACCCAATTTTTTTCCAGTTGATGAACTATTAAAAAATGTATTCCTTCCTGTTTTAAAGAGCTTGAGTATTTACAGCAGCAGAAAACAAAACAGCAGTGAATGCTTAGAATAAATAAGACTTCATCGTGCTCTGCTGTGGATTCTAATACAGTTATCGTTATCTTTATGGTTATCATTCTTGGTGTGGACATTCTTTTGCTCAAGTGTTGTTGTTTTTTTTCTTCTCATTAATCCATCATGTCTTCAACTAGACATTCAGTGCATGCTCAATTATATATTTCGACATGTCAGAGCATCACCATGTAGAAGTGTGTCAAGTTAATAACCCAGATGAATCATTTTGAATCACTTTGAGTCACTCACCAGCACCTAGTGTTCTAGAAAATCATAATGACCTAATGTGCCCAATGGGAAATGAAATAATCTGAAGGGAAGATATGATTTGATTGTAAAGGAAGAAAAAAATTGTTTTGGCAGTGAGAAATGCTTTTTGGCAGATTTCCGTTATTGCTCCTTTATCTCCGTTTTAGTAATGCTCTGCTTCATGACTCTTATTCTGAGTTGGCACAGACTAGTAGTATTTTGGTGTGTGGTGTATCCACCTCTGTTGGGACACATTGGTACACTCACGGGCAACTTCACAGTCCATTAATCTTGTTTTCTTTCTCTCTCTTTTTCTATCAGGCATTTTAACCTTCGGATGAAGAGGGACACCTCTCTTTTCGCTCCCGATCTGAAGGTGGACGTTTCTGGAGTAGAGATTCCCTTTGACACCTCTCACATTTACACTGGAGAAATTTACGGTGAGCATGGCACCATTCCAGCATTCACATGCACACACTTGTACTTAACTGCATGCATCCACCTCAACACACTTCCCGTGTTGCCATGGAAACCTTGCCTCTATCTATTGTATTTGTATACTTTTTGTAAAGATGCAAAGTAGTTTTTTTTTCTTTTACACATCATTTAAGGCAGAGAGTTATTAAGAAAGAGAGGATAAAGGAGAGGTTTTCTTTTAATTTGATCCACTTAAAAGTCGGGGGGCAAGTTATCTTATTGCCAATGACTTTCATAGAGCCAAACCACCCCCTTCTATGATGACATTTTCCACATGGATCTGACCGTTGTGTTCACCTCATTTATTTCTCACATAACCTGCTGACCAAATTTAATTTAGAAACTTTTTTTATTGGGACAGTCTAAATCATAAGTTCGGTAATGCAATGGAGCCACCAAGCACTGCCCCTCTGCCAAAACTATTGAAGCAGCACTGACTGCACAGACTGATCGCTTTGTGACATCAGTACAGTGAGAGCTAGAGAGAGCAGATGTTCATTATGCTTTGAATGTACTTTGATGTCAAACACTGATCGTTCTGCGCAGAGCTGCTTCAAGTGGAACTCTCACATAATAATGAGAGTGCATAAGCATCAGTTGTTCGTCTGTTCAGTCATGAGTTACTGTCATAACCGTTAGCCTAGAATACGCCTTTACCACGTTACGTGGTTGCTATAATTTACAAAACAACAGAGCTTGTTCTCCTTATTTAAAACAAGCTGTTCGAGGAAGACAGTTGAGAGAGATGGTAGTTTTGCCGTGACTGGGTGTGGTTTCCCTGCCATGAGCGGACACGCCCCACCTGTTTGAGAGTAGAGAGGACTGCCTTTTTTTTTTTTTTTTTAGCATTCAAATTTGGCTGGGTGGTTAATAACACATTTTTCTGTGGTGTGACAAACTCAAAACGCACATTTAATATTGACTTAAACAAACTGTAAATCCTGTCACAATGCTAAACATACAGAATTTTTAAGGCATAAAATTATTTTAATCAAAACATATCGTTCTTAAAAAACACACAGATATTCTGCTAGGACACAATTTTAAATAATTGCCTAGTTTTAGTTTTATATTGTATAGCTTTCTACTCTTTCTGTCTCTTGTCACTGATTATTTGAATCCAGCCACTGCATATATTTTTAAATGATGGCTATTTCAGTGTTTTTAGACCTCATCTTCAGCATAAGTGAATGAAAGGTCTTGTCTTGTTCGGTTGCTCTTCATTTGCGTTTGAGTTTCTGAAAGTACTTCATGACCTTTGGCCTTCAGAACAAGTGTATCATTACCTTATTCTCATTATAAATCTTTTAGTATGATAAGACACCGATTGATCATGATTGATGATGGATACATTTTGTGATAAACATTAGTTAGATTTGAGCAATTGCCCATGTACTTTAAATGAAAGACAAGACTACCTACTGCTGGATGAAAACTACTTTTCTTTCTCTTCGTCTGATCAGGAATCCTTATTGACTCTGAGCATCTCCCCTGACCCTAGTACTGACACATCCTTTTAGTCTCTAAATTGCTCTGAATGGATTCACGTAATTTCCTGCTCACCACAGGATGTTTCATAATAACTGTTATTGTCAGGAGATGACGTTCGTGTGATCTGTTGATATGAGTAAGTGGAAGACTTCAGGCCTGAGAAAGTGAGCGTAATTGAGGATAGTTCTGGACTGTTTCTTTATTGGAAGTGATGAATCAACACTAATAAATAACGTTATCGCAAACCACAGATGGAAAATGGCATTTCACAAGCTCTCAAACTGGCAGTTTAAGAGAGAAAAAATCAACAATTTTTCACTGACATTTTGCTTCTTAAAGGATTTTTTGTCAGCAGTAATGAAGATGAGACTCCCCTGCATTGTCAATATTTATTGTTAGGTTTTTTAAACGTACTGTTGAAGAAAACAAAAAGATTAACAGCAGAGTACTACAAATTTAGTATAGAAAGTATACTGATTCACAACATTTTGAACATATAATGCTGTTCAAATGTTTTTGATAGATAGTAATACCTTTATTCAGCAGGGGTTTGCAATTAAATGTTGTTTTAACTACAATTAAGGACATTTCTGTCAAAAGACAAGAACTATACAAATGGTCTGTAATGCTCATTTCCCAATAAAGTTGAAAAAGCCTTTAATGAAAAAGCCTTTAAACATACAGGTGTTAATATTTTACCATGTACCTTACCTCTCTCCCCCTTGGTTATCCATTAGCACTCTTTGTACTCTCTAAAGGATAAACATCGCTCTGTGCTGCTCAGTCTTGTAACCTCTAATATTCACACAAGAGTTCGAAGTAGGCCAAAATGGCACAAAATCTCAGTGAAATCTGACATTAATAGATTTTCTTTCATTAGCATTTCCCTTTTCTGCGTTCTCATTTTGAACTTTGATGTAGAGTTCATCTCTAGACCTTCTCATTAGCCACCAGACTACTGCTACATACTCCATTCACTACTATTGACTTCATAATAAATTACAGGTTTGGAGACATATATTGTGTTATACTGTATATACTGTTGTTTTAAGTTATTGCGTGTCTTCATGCTTAATCTCGTCAGCTTTTCTGTTGTTTTATTCTGTGAACGAGAGAGCAGAAGGTCAGGGAGGGAGAGAGCAGTAGTTTAATGTTACACAGGGTGTGAGAGTGAATCTCCTTTCTGTTGTTATCAGTTTTCAGGATGAAAAGTCTGAGAGCTTTTAGAGCTTGTTCTTTTCTGAAAAAAGAAACCGGATTTCAGGTTCTTCCTCTGTGCCTCAGAAACAGCCAAAACACACTCCTAAACTTTCCCATAGCCTTTTAACCATAAAAGCAGACATCTCCTAGTAAACCAACACTAAACATTAAAGGTCTCTATCATTTGCCTTGTCTAGAGTGGTCTAGAATTTTAAAAGGGCCAAAAATGGCCACATTAGTATAGACGGTTCCTTTTCTTGCCCTTTTGTGTTGGTCATGCTTTGTCATTTTAAGGGTTTTCTGTACTGTGCTTCAAATTTTGAAGTATTTCGGTTTCATTGTTCCCAAGTGGTAAAATAATTTCCCCAGCCCCTTAAAATCTTCAAAAGGAATTGAACACATTTATTATGATAAATATGTATTGTGAGATTGGCTTATAGCATCTTTTCCTAAATATTCATCTATCCCCCAGTTTCACAGACAAGGTTTAAGCTAGTCTCAGACTAAAGTGCATGTTTGAGCTGTCTCAGATGAAAATATCTTGCTCTGACATAACTTTAAACATTTCAGTGTCATTGTTCTGTGTTAAGATGAACACCTGTCACATTTTCTTATAAGGCATGTTTGTAAAAGTTGCTTAAATATCTTAATTTAACTAATGCCTAGTCCTGGCTTAAGCTATGCCCCGTTTGTGAAACTGGGCCTATAAATATTATTAAAAACGGATAGAAAGTTTGAAAAAATAGGCAAAAAATTGTTAAATCTGTAACAAACTATAGTGTTGATGGGTTATTGCAGTCATGAGACAGGAAGTTAATTATTACCTGTTTGTTTGTAGGTGTATCTTACTTCAGTTCTTAGTTCTGGATGATGTTTTTGCAACTTTTCAGACAATTATTGCCTCCATAGTCTTTTTTTGTCTCCTTATTTGTAATTGATTTTGGTTAAAAGCATTTCCTAAATGACTGTAGATGAAGAGCAGGTCTGCTTTGATTGTCAGAGACAGTAGCCGGGTTGCTGAGCTCATTACCATTACCAAAGGTCAAGCTTGGTGTGCACTGTGTGTGGTTTTTTTATGTTATAGGAGTTGACTGACTGGTTTATAATAAGGAAGCTTCTCATTATACATTCTCCATCTGTCATATTTCACGACATTCCCTCAGTCTGAGAGAGCTGTTTCTGTGGCCTGAATGACTTTACTATTGCCTTTGCTGGTCTTTAATCTTTGGTTTGTTTTTATCTTGCAGGTGAGAAGGGCACTCTAACCCATGGCTCTATCGTGGAAGGGAAATTTGAGGGTTTCATTAAGAGCCATCAGGGCACATACTACATTGAACCCTCGGAGAGATACCTCAAAGACCAGAATGTGCCCTTCCACTCAGTCATGTACCATGAGGATGATATCGGTAAGCTAATATCGGCTTTGGAATGACTTATAGCATATCCTCAATCATCTCTTATTTAATGTTTTACTGAGTTCAGCCTAAAAAATACAGTAAAAAGGATATTACAATGCAAAACGGCATTTTTTAAATAAAAAATATTTTTTTATTTTACTGCAGTTTTCCTACTGGTAATCAATTTAATGCATCCTTGCTGATTAAAAATATGTATTTATTTCAAAAACAACCAGCTCTTAAGTATCTTAAAAATAAAAAATAAAAACTTAAAAAAAATAAAAAAAATAGTGTTGCCGACTTTATACTTAGAAGCTGGTTCTGTGTATTTTTTGGTCAAGCCCCTATTTGAGATTATGTGTGTGCTTTAACTTGCTTTTTTTCAAAATCAACCGACCATAAATCTTTGGTGATTGTGTATATAAATCAGTTTTCTAAAGGTGATAAACCAGATGCTCAAGTTAGTTTTAAATGCTATAAAATGTGCTTTCAGCATAATCCATGTTACACACCGTAAAGATCCATATCAAGCTTGCTTCTTTAGGCAGATAAATGAAAGCGTCTGAGTGAGTCTGTCTCCAATCTGATGTTCTGAGACTCCCTCAAGTATGATGAGAGCTGTTATAATGGCTGGATAATGGAATTGGTTTCAAATTGCATGTTTTGATTGCTTTTGGATGGAAAAATGCTGTTATTGTTAGAATTGCGTCACATTATGATGGTCATTTATAATCTTTTGGAAAGGTGTTTTGCACCATAACCATGAAATTGCATTATCACACAAATAAAGCAGTTAGGACACAGCCAAATGCAGATCGCTTTCCTTTTTCCCATTAGGCAGATTAGGCACAGGCTATAAACAAGCTTCAGTAGTTTTCACTAGTCTTTACAGTCTATCGTTGTTTACTCATCCTCATGTCATTCCGTTTGTCTCCAGTGGCTCCAGTGTTTAATCTTGTTTGAAAACGCACTTCCAGAAAATATTCCTTTATGTTCCACAGAAAAAAGAACATCATACAGGTTTAGAAAAATATGAAGGTGAGTAAATGAGGACAGAATTGTTAAGAGAATGCAAACTCGCAGCTACTGATTATAGTGTTAACAGCATGTACCAGTGCAAAAGGGAATGAAGTGTCTTTTCCACACTCCTCTATCAATTGTGATACTTTGTAATGATGAAGTGCTTAGTATCACTGTCAGCTGTGGGAGGAACAGGATAACTAACTTTAGCTCACACACATATGCTGCTTACACGCTGGGTTTTTGCTGGCATTCACAGTAAGTTAAAGAGTTTATCATCATTAAAAAGAGCTAAATAATAACACTAAATTAATAATGTTCGCTACAAGTGTGGATGCGTTTAGATGAGGACAGTGAGCTTGTATCTACAGGAAGTATATGGCAAGCCACTTTAACATTTAATCTACAATACATTACGCACTAGTATCTATTTCAATGTTTTTTTTAAAACTAGTATCTATTCCATTAAGTACGAGTGCTTATTTTTAAGCTACTAGTGTTTATACTTTAGGTACTAGTGTCTTTTAGTTAATTTAAGGTAAGTGCTTATTCATTAGATTCTAGTACACAATCATTAGATACTAGTACTTAATCATTAGGCACTATTACTTATTCATTAGATCTTAGTATTTATTTCAATAGTGACTAGCAGCTATTATATTTTTACTAGTAACAAATAAAAAAAAAATTGCCTTCTATGGAGATCTGTCATTGAGATATCTGCTATTTAGTTTTGACTAGTACGTATTCCACTTATGACTAGTACTTAAATCTTATATACTAGTAGTTATTTATTAGGTATTAGTAAATATTTTTAGATACTAGTACTTATCTATTACATACTAGTACTTAATCTTTAGATACTAGTATTTATTAAATACATACTAGTACACATTTATTAGATACTAGTATTTATTCAAAATGTTACTAGTAAAAAATTTTATTTTTACTAGGAAGTTTTTTAATTGAACTCTACTGTAGCCATGTGGACTAGTCATACCATAAGACGGTTATTAAAGCAGATCTGACTAGTTAGATAAGAATTGTCACTGGTAGTAATTACAAAAGACACTAGTTTCAAATAAATGAGTATTAGTACCTAATGAATAACTACTAGTAAGGTACTAGTATCTAATGAATAGCAATAAGCTATTCATAAGCTGGTGCAGTTGTATTATATAAATATATTTTTTCTCTAATTAGCTTTATTATACTGCATTGAAAATAGGAATTTCGGTTATTTTATTTTTCCTAATTGCCTGGTGGTCGTTAACCCATTATTAACCGATTATTAATTATTATTAATTATGTTAAATTATAATTAAATTGTAATTAATACGGGCCTGCGATACATTGAAAACAGCTAAATTCATTTATACAAGCAAAAAGCAGAATAAAGATCAGAACGTGAGGATTCACACGAAGGATCACATCACGCGCAGAGCTTGTGTGAATAGAGAAAAACATAATATAGCTATATATAAAAGAAATAAATAGGCCCATATGCAATATATATATTTTATAATTATATTATTAATATCAACCATGGCAACGTTAGCAAAACAAAGTCTTACCACTTTCTAACATGACAGGAGTCCAGTCGAGGCGCGAGCAGCTGTCAGGACGGAGAGCGGAGCATTTGAATCACGCACAGAACACAAAACTGACGAGAGCGGCTCCTGCAGAAAACTCACGAGATCTAATAAAACTTTCAGATGACACGCAGCTCATTTCTCCATCACTATAAGTTAGATGCGCATTTGTGCAGTAGAGCGGCTCTCTTCAGCAGTGAATGACGTGTCCTGTTCCGTTCACACAGCACGTGTGCTCCGAGAACGCGGTTGCGAGTCCTGAACATTTCTCGGTGAGTTCCGTTACAGAACGCGGTGGTCACTCCCTGAATTAGGACTCAACAACTGTTTTCTGCTGCTGTGTGAATGTGGCCAATAAAATGAGATTTTATATGAGTAGGTAAAATACTGAAAAAAATAAAATGACCCAATAATAAACCATTTAACTGATTGTATTAATCGGTCAAAATTCAAATCGGTCAGTTAACGGTTAACCGTTTAAAATGAGTATCCCTACTAGCAACCTATATGCAGAATTTTGGCGATGGATGATGGCATCGTCTATTGACCCAACCCTACTTTGAACTAGTCTACAGAGAAATGTTCATGATAATAAAAAACAAGGTAATGTACAAACCTGATATGATATGTTTTGTTTTTACTGGATGAAAAGAGAAAAATAATAATAAAATTTGTGTCTAATCTCCATTTTGCCACTAGAGGTCGCTCAATGACCAACAAGCAAATTAGGCTAGCATGTTTACGAAATTAGTTTACAAAACTGACAAAAATACGTTTTCCATGTGTTTGTGTACAAATGAATGTTTCTTTTCTATGTGGTTTCTTCCAAAAAAAAAATGACATCCATCTCTTTGTTTCTGTTTCCTGTCTAATCTTTCTTCTAGGGCTGGGCGATATATATCGTAGATCACTGAGAAGCTGCGCCATTGAATCACCCGCGAAACTCAACGCGTAGCTTCTCAGTGATCTACGACTGTGTATAAGCTGGCGTTCCTTTTAAACCCAGCTGACGGAGTTTTCCAGCTAATCAAAGTACTGTCTTTACTGATGAGATGCGCATAATATATCGTACGATATATATCGCCCAGCCCTACTTTCTCCAATAGCCTGTTGCTGGTTCATTAATGTTCAACATACAATTAGCATACTGGGCAGAAATCCAAACTGAAAAGGTACTAGGATCAATTAAGTTCAGGATATCTCTGGTCTAAAACATTACTAGTAACAAAAAAAAAAGAACTACTTCTATTTTGTCTTAACAAGGAGAGTATAATTAAGTACTAGTCATTATTGGAATTCACTATTCAGAAAAGACACTAGTACCTAAAGAATAAGCACTAGTACTTAATGGAAAATATACTAGTATCTAAAAAATAAGTACTAGTCACATGGAAATAGATACTAGTATGGTTTATAGATAAAATGTTAAAAAGGCTTGCCGTAAAAGGAAAGAGAAAGCATTAATTGAGGCTGACAGTGGCCTATTGAAGCACAAGGGCAGAAGGCAGAAGGAGGGCAGCTGGAAAGCGGAGTGGACTCTTGATCATTCACTTGCTCATGTCAGGCTCAGAATATTTAGTTTCTCCACTTTTTAGAAGACCTAAAAGAATTATATTAAATGACAAAATCAAAAATTGTGAAGAATGTAATTGACCATATTTAGTATTGGTTTCAGTCAACTTCTAGAATTAGGTATAGAATGATTTATTCTCATTGGGCTGCTGTTCTCTATCTCTGACTTGTGGGAAATGATTCTTACTTGAGTAATTTAATGCTCCAGCAGAGCTTTAGTCAAACTCCTGGAGGCTGCTGTAAACGGAGACCTTACATCCCTTTGTGCAATAATGAAATTCATTATTTCATCTACATACATTCATTACAGTCAATACATCTACTGTACTGTATTGATGCAGATTAATGATAGCTATTTTTTATTTATTTCTGGAGTTTTTTTTCCAAGCAGGACCATGTTCATGTTCAACATCCTTTTGGTCTTGGGAAAAATTCCTTCCAACCAAGATTTTAGGGTTAGGTTTAGAGCTGGCACAATTCTTTTAACCCTGGCACTATGGTACAATTCTCATCATTTCTTAAGTGCCCTCTCATAAGGGGTTCCGGCCAGCACCTTGCAGAAGTCATTGCTTACGTGTCTGAGTAGTTGTTTGTCAGTTTTGTGTATGAGGTGGTGGTGTTGTGCTGTTTATTGCGCAGCAAAAATGTGTCAGTGTATAAATAATTTTCTCAGAAGATAGACTTTGGTTCTCTCCTCGAGGCACTTGTCATTTAATTTTACACTCGTTTCCTCTAGACAGATGTCTCTCTTGTTCTGCCTAACAGATTTGCATTTGAATGGGGCTGCATTCAATGTGGGACAATAAAAACCTAACAGAGAAGGTTGTGATCAGAGATCACACTGACTGTCTTTTCCAAACCACCACCAAGACACCTTTAGCCACATACATATTCTCTTCTCCTCCATGCCCTCACCTGACAGAGCACATTTCATTTTGATGACTCATTGTCTGTACATGCTAACATTATTCCACAACATTCAGTTCCTCCTTAAAGAAAACAAGTTCTCACAGGAGCTTGAGAGAGTTTCATGAGTGAGCTGTCAATATCAGTCCTGAGGTCAGTCGTCCTGTGACGTACAGACTAATGTCACAGTTCATCTCAACCAGAAGCATCATTGTGATGTCAGGAAGCCAGGCAACTGTATAGATTATTAGGAGAGAACGCAATGCTGGATCCTCAGTGTCTGTTCTCTGTGGAGATCTCATAGACGCTGAGTAGATTTTCAAAGCTCTGCTGTCTCATTAGGCCAGCTCTCTTCTCTCACAATGCCTGGCTGTCCTGGGACTGAGAAACCATCAGCCTTAACCTGCCATGGGTAATTAGACTGGCGTGTGTCAGAGTTGGACACATGCACACTGCTTAGGTTCTGTTGTGTTGTTTTCATTATTTCTTGAAAGTCTGTCCTTATCTAATCCCTGAGCTGGGTAGATACTCCACCGGTCATAAGCCATCCGTCAGTGGCAAGCTGACATTCATCAGAATGACACCTGTACCATTTTTAAAGGCAGTGACTATTTTTTACTCTACTGATGTCATTTTACATTTTGATGTGAGCTTCATAACTTGCCTGAAATAGTAATTCAGAATTTGGATTCGCTAAATCCAAAGATATTCAGCATGCTGCATTTTTTTGTGTCTTAATTAAACGGCGTTCACCTAATTTACTGTATTTTCAGGACAATCTGTACACAGAAGTGAGTGAAATCTGACCAAACCTGATTTTGGGGAAATTATCATTTGTAGCAACAGGATTAGGATTAAAAGCGTGTGATAGCAGGTTTTTAATTGAAAAAATCAGAAAGTTTATATAGCTCTGTGTGCACAAAGGGGTTTCCAGCTGCTCCCTTGAAAGGTAGATTGCAAACAGCATATCACTTCGGTTGAGTAACCTTGCAGCAGGAGAGGAGCAAAGACCAATTTATTATGAATGCTGGCAGGATTTCAATATAGACGTTCCATTAAAAAATACAATATCTAGAGAAGAAAACTGTTTTCTTTGTTTTACAGAATTTTTATACAAACTTTGGAGTAGTACTTTGATCAGTGTTGTAAGTTGTTAGTGTGAGTGAAGGTATAGAACCTTTTCTTTGTTCAGTCAAGTAGTGATTGCAGTAATGAAAGAAGCTGTCACGGCTGTATCAGATTCTGTAAATAGTAAGCGGTGCAGTGAATATAAGAAGATTCTATGCTCTGTAGCCACAAAAAGGCTGAGACATCAAGTATCAGTAACACTTTATGCTGTTGCCATCACAGTTACAGGAATAGGTGGGCTTGGTAACAGCTGTGTTTGCAGTTCTTCCTTAGGTGTACTGTGTGATAGTGCTCTTTGCAGTATCCTCGCTGAGAGGCTTCCCTCAGGATAAATGTCTAGTTCTTAAATCTTTTCAGTTATGTATCATATGCAGATGTGAAATACTAAAGTGCAAATGTCAATAAAAGTGCATAAAGGGCAAAATGCAGCAGGTCGCCTAGTTGGAGACTTCACATTTTTTCTAAGAGCATTGTGTTGCTTTGGTTTTTCAAGAAACTCTTGATTATTTTTCCTAACAGATTATCCTCATAAGTACGGAGCAGAAGGCGGCTGTGCAGATCACACCGTTTTTGAGCGAATGAAGAAATACCAGGCATCTGCAGTAGAGGAGCCCTCCCAGGTCAGCATCAACACCCCTACACACAACTCCGGGATTCTGATCTCACAGTCCAAACAAACATGAAAAACCCCACCACACAGAGATCCCATGAATCACAATTCAATTTGAAACCTTGACCGAACAGGTTCATCTGATATAAATTGGATATAGATTATAAATAATGAGAAATGCATTTTTTGTTTAACATGTCTTTATTAAGTTTTCACATTTTTAAAACAAAAACATTCCAATCCCCAACCAAACCCCAGGCA
>JAUCMU010000125.1:12320743-12367074 GCA_032275025.1 Enteromius treurensis | reverse complement strand
TCTTGTGTCTTTTGACAGCTCTTTGGTTTTGCCCATGTTGCTACTTAGACTTTGGCTGATTGTGAGGTGCACAGGTGACTTTATGACAGTTAACGACCTCAAACAGGTGCTACTAATTTAGAATTATGTGTGTAGATGTATCATGTATTAGTGTAGCTGTTTAAAAGCAAAATAACAGGTCAGAAATTTGGCTAATAAGCAAGTGATCAAATACTTATTTGACACAGTAATTTCAAAATGAATTGTTAGAAAATCATACAAAGTGGTTTTTCTTTTTAGATTCTGTCTCTCACAGTGAAAATGCACCTATGCTGAAAATTGTAGCCCCTCCATGATTTCTAGGTAAGAGAACTTTCAAAATCCCAGAGTGATCAAATACTTATTGACCTCACTGAACATACAAACATACATTTTCACACTCATGCAATTTTATTTTGTACTCATATACTGCCAGAACAGTCAGGACTGAAACAAACCTTGTGACAATGACTAGTGTGGTGTTGCGGAACTATTCTGTGAGTGTGTGTGTGTGTATTTCCTGGGGTTTGGCAGGGTCAGAAGGGCATGATGAGGGATTTATGGTAGTAGAATCTGAAGGGACAGCTTTCAGCTTTTTTACATCAAACAATATTAAAACAGATATGACAGGAGGGGAAGAGCTCAGAGTGGGACCACACTACACATTCACTTACATAATACTACTGAAACAAAACACTGCAGCAAATATTCACTAACATGTGTCACAAGCACACACAGAATGCACTGAATTTGATTTTCGTAATGCTGAAAATGTGGGTAGCATCACGCAATCCAGTCAAAAAATGTTATAACACGAAATGTCTTAGAATTATGGATGTAACATGAATAAATGAAACATTTATTTATTTACAACATAGTTATGAGAAGGAGTAAGCTATACTAAACAAACAGGTTTTGAGTTTAAATTTAAAATGTGAAAGAGAGTAAATATTATGAAGGTCAGAAGGGAGTGATTCCAGAGCTGGACAAGTAACAAGACGGACAAGGGGAACGTTGAGATAAATAAAAGAAAAAGACATGAGAGTAAGAGCGGTTCTGACAATATGAAATAGGTCAAGAAGATATGATGGTGCAAGTTTATAAACGTCCTTGAAAGTGAGGAGAAGTATTTTATATTTAATACGATAAGTGATAGGGAGCCATTTATTAAGATGGGAAGTGAAAGAGAGGGTGCTATCATAAAATAACACCCAGATTTTTAACCTGACAGGAGGAGGAAATAAAAGTATTATCAATAGGAATAAGTCAATTCTGAGATGTGTTTAATGTTGATCTTGTGCCTATAAGAAGACATACTGTAGAATGTACTTCTCAAAATAACAACAATAATAAAAAAAGACATGTTCCGACTAATTACACCTGCATTACATGTAATGCAGCACTTTGTTTGCCAATACAGACAAATACAGATTCATTAAACCAGAAAATAAATATAAGACAAAAAAAAAAAAAAACAATGCAATAAAATGTATTTAAAATTGCTAAAGCAATAAAAATAAAACTTAAAAAAATACATCTGAATCTGCGAAAAATTAAAACAGATTTCATTCAGTTTTTTTCAGGTATTTTTTTTTTTACATTTGTTGTTTTTATATAAGTTTCATTTTTTTTATTTATTTAAACATGCTTTTTTATCATTAATACTTAATCTAATTATTAAAATGTACTCCATAAAACAAGAAACAAACGAAAAAAATCCCACAGTATCTGTGAAAAGTATATTTCACGGGGGTCTATATGCACGTCACAAGAACCACCAGCAGCCTGAGCGACATGTGCTAAACTGACAGCTCTGAAATCAACAACTCAAGTAAGCATTTACATTTATGTTCTTGGCAGAAACTCTCTCTGGCACGCTCACAAACCAGCTCACCAAAGTGACTTACAACAAAGTGATTGTATAACTGTAAGCAATCTCCAGTTACAGGAGCAGAGGGGTAAAAGGAAACCCTAAGCTCTGGAGAGCGAGTCTCAGGGGCTCTTGTAGCATAATGGTAATAAAGAATTCTGCTTTCCAGGCCTGAACAGACCTTTCTGTCAGTGTAAAACACATTCAGATCTGAAGGATAGTGTGGCTATTTGTAGAGTGTTTGAGCTTGTGTGTCCCACCCACTCGCATACCAGACCCCCCCACCCACCATGCCTCCAGTAGTGTATGTGTATTTAAGGCTGACCGTGGAGCAGCACATGAAGACAATGAAGAAGGTTCCCAAGACGCCTCCAATGCCCACCAGCCAGGTCATCCTGAGAAACAAGATCACCCCCAAGATGTTCTGCATACATGGCAGATAAACGCCCATGATGGTCCCCATACGTGGAGCCTGTCAATCAACCAATCAATGATCAGGACACCATGGAAAATAATCCTCAGCTATACGGCATCATTAAAAGGGTATATTTGCTGCTTGTCAATCAACATCCAGCCAGTCAATGAGTAAATACCATTAATCAACACAGAAGATTGAGAACAATAGACTATAGAAGGGTTCAGCAGTAATAATAAAAGAGTTCTTGTCACCTGCACGGTTTTCTTGCGCGCCTCCTCATTGTTTTCTTGCTCCTCATGCTCTTTACTGCCTTGTGTCAGGTTGGAGTAGTTGGCAAGGCTGCTCAGGAGAGAGGACACCATGGGACTGGTGTCCATCTCCTCCTACAAAACACACATGAACAAGCAAATGTGTAAACCTACAGCACATTCATCTCTAACTGTTTTAAATCATTTGCAACACTGATCTACCTCAAACAGGGCCATGTTTTTCCCATCATACTGCTGGCTTTTCTCTACGTCACTTGTGCTGCTGTTGATAAAGGGGCTGCTCTCCTTGGATGTTGCATCTCCTGTGAAAATATATAATTTAACATTGTTTGTTAGAATCTGAGTTAAAATATATTTACAAAGGACATAAATTGAGACACTTTAGGTCACTAAAACTATTTTTTGGGGTAATAAGCTTTGGGTTAGCAATATTTTGAAAGAAACTATTACTTTGATTCAGCAAGGATGTATTTAATTGGTTAGAAGCGCTGAAGATACAATACATACTGTATAAAATTCCAGCAGATTCTTCTTACCTTTCTATTCATCAAAGAATCATGAAAAAGGATTAAAAAAACTCTTTTCAACATTGATAAAAAAAATACATGTTTCTCTAACAGCATGTTAAAATGATTTCTGTGACACTGTAGACTGGAGAAATAATCAGCATTGCATTATAGGAATAAATTAAATGTTAAAATATATTAAAATAAAAACAGTTATTTTAAATTGTAATAATATTTCACAATATTAATGTTATTACAGTACTCATTCAGCCTTGGTGAGCATTAAAGACCATCTAATAATAATAATAATAAATTACATAACCCAAACTTTTAATCTGTACTGTACATCATATGACAAAAGATAAATAAACTTACTTCTTACAAAAATTCTGTTGACTGTATATAAACTGTATAACAATATATTATATTTATTTATACAATTACATTGAGCATTAAATTAATCAAAATCAACAACATCAGACAAACAAAAAAAACCAATCTATTTGCAGTTTGTCAGATGTTGGTCCCACTGGATTTGCTTACATGTAAGACCAACGTCATCGCATTAACGTGTAATACTTCAGAACGATTTTGTAGAAGCATCATCAGATTTACATCAGAACAGGTTTGGTTGAAAATGCCCTGTTTCTGCAAGACAGCTTTGTCTCGCAATATTTGCAGATCATCTTTTCACACCTCACACAAACTACAAGAGCTGCGTACAGTCCAATTACTCAAAGTTTCCTGTCCATCTAATAGAAAAGAACAGGAAGGGGATGGATGAGTACAATTGTAAAGAAAAACAGCAGCGCATCAACACGGTGCACTCCTTGTGTATCAGTGTGTGTGTGGGTGAGGAATTCCAGGATTTCTACATACTCTTCCATAGCAACAACCCGGTTCTGAGCCTATTTTTACACTACTGCTTTCAGCCGCACATCCGTTATCACAGAAAGCTTTGAACACTTAATTCTGAAGCAGTGCAACATAAACCCTCAGAGGTTCAGGATGATGCTGTTGTGTCCTATAAATACGTCATGGTTTTAATTGTGTGTATTTCTAAATTGTAGTGCGTATTGTAATTTCTTTAGTATGCTGTCACCTTCCCTGCCTTCTCAAACATAATTATATGTGTGAACATGCTCATTAAATGGCCAAGGGAAATTCTGCCTCTTCGCTTGCCCAGTTTAATCTGATGTATTAGTTTAATTAATCATGCTTCCTGGCAAAGCATTGTACATTTTAATTTTCACAGCATTTGCCTGCTTATTGACCTGCGACCCTATGACCTTTAAACAGACAATTCATCACCTTGTAATCTCGTCTGTCAGAAGTGAATCAATACGCCACCAAGCACAACTGATCTTAATGCTTTTGTAGATATATTTGTAATTTGAGTAGGTCTATGACCACAAACTTTAATTTTTATTTTATTTAAATAATTACATGTAATACATTAACTAAATAATTATTTATAAATGACTTTAAATGTAATCATTAAGATTAACAATGATGATATATTCTCATGCAGTAATTTTGCTAAACATAATCATATTTTTACTTTAATTTATGTCTACTGACAGTTTTTATTTTAAGATTTACACATTGAACATTATGCAAAAGGAGTAGTAAAGCAATGTTATATTTTCAGACATTTTCAAATAATACTTTAATGATTTGAAGTCAAATATTTAATTTAAGGATTTGCAAACTCATGAATCATCCTGGTTTAGCACTTGGTTCCTACTCTAATCTTCGCAAAAAACTCCTACTTCTGGCTCTCTTGACACACAATCCTACAACCCCAGCACTCACAATATAATAAGCAATAATGAGAAAAAGATTGGTATACAGATTGAGATAGATCCTAATCTCTGACACCTTATGTGCTGTGTGGTGAAATGTATAACAGAAGCATTTGGTTTATTGTTACAACCCCAGAAGGGACTAGACTTATTATAGGGCTTATTATACAGATATCAAAGCTTGCTGGATGAGGGGGTCTGCTGATTCTGCCCTGCTGTCTATTTTATGTCTCCGGTTCTGTGATGTTGCAGAGGTAAGAGTGGGTTGCTGATGCTTGTAGTTTTCTCAGAGAGCTATTCTTTCCACCACTTTTTCTACACATTCTTTGCACTATTAGAAGCACACTCACACACCTCAGGCCAGCTCTCTTTGCCTATTCTATTCGTTATTAGCTATAAACTAATATCAAATGCGATCAAATTATATTTAAGCAATATCACACTAGCAATAGGGTATAACTGAATAACACCCACGTTGATATTCAGACAAACACGATTATGAGACTGCTTCGTACAAGAGTTCAATAAACAAGAAGTTAATATTACACAACTTACATGTTATACCAACTATTGCCACGTACTTCTTTTTTTACTCAACCAGCAAAAACGTTTGCCAACATATCCACAGCAGGGATTCTGAAGGAATCAGTGTCTTGAACAAACTAGTTGAGTGAATGAATCAGCGTTTTGAATTAATCGCTTGATTGATTTGAATCGCTCACTCAAAAAGATGTTTCTTGCCAGCTAATGGAGTTTATTAGCATTTATATTAGGATTGTCCCATAATACCATGTTGTTTTAGGCTGTTTATAGAAGTTACCTATTTGTAATAGCGATACATTAGTAGTATTAATATGTCAGTAATATTGCTAGACTTGATGAAATTATTAGGGCATCAGTCCATACTTTTAGCACTTCCATGTTCCAGTCAACACTTGCACATCAGCATGTGTGATTAGCATGATGAGTCAGTCAAAGCCTACAGCAGATCAAGGGAAGAAATTCCTGCTAACTTTATGCATATTTCATATATAGAGCGCATCAAAGACTAAATACGTAAATGCTAATTAGTGATGAGCAAAATGTGTAGGCTGAGTTGGCTAAAACAGAACATGAGCATGATGTTCTTCTCTCATCCAGTTAAGCAGCTATTATGAAAAAGTAGGCTACACTTTAATTTAATTTATTAAAAAGTTTATATAAAACCCTGTATTTACAGATAATATAAAGGGCGAATTAAGTGTACATTAATGATTTTACAATTAAGTAAACTTAATATTTAACCAAATGTATTTTTAAATATATTTTATATTACTTCAATTGCACATTCAATACAAGCAAGCACACTTAGGAACTAGTCGCTGACTAGATGTTTGCTGCTTTTTAGAATGCCAGCTATTAAAATTTTAGTTTGACAAAAAAACAAAAAAACAAAAACAAGTTGTTGTTACATGTGCATTGTGTGAAGTCATTCCCCATGTGCTTTTGTTTTCTTTTCTGTGACCTAGTTTCTGTTTATTAGTGATTCCGTTCAGGTGTGCCGCGTTTATTATCTGTGATTGTCTGTTCTATATAAGTTGCCTTCTGTCCTTGAGTTAGAGTCCGTCATTGTCTATACTAGTGTGTGTTTTTGCTCCTTCGTGTTCCTAGTGTGAATTAAAATATGTTTCATTGCTACGACGAGTCCCTTCGTGATTTGCCTTGCATGCACCGTGACAGAATGACGGACCGATACTGTTTGCAGAGGAGGAGGTGTGCGGACTGCCACCTATGATGGCAATGCCTGGCTGCCGACTCGCCATCCGGCAGCGAAGGATCCATCCCGCGTCCTCACCTCAAGCCATCAGCCCAGCACCACCTCTGCACCGACCCATTTCCCATTCACCGCGTTCCCGACGACCGTCCGCAGCAACGGAGATGTCGCCAGAGCCCACGCCGGACAGAGAGCCAGAGCCGGAGGTGACCACCATCACACAGCCCGAGCCTGGAGAACCTGTCCAAGCGTGTGAGTCGGCAACATCATCCGTCCCCGCTGGAGTGTTGGTTGACTTCGGGAGTTCTGAGGAGAGCTCCGCCCATCTTCCCACCGATGACAAGGAACGAGGTATCACATCAAGCTGGCAACAAGAACTGATTGAAGTTTTCAAAAGTGATTGAATAGACTGGTTTGAAGAGGCACTTCCAAGTCCTATTCCTCGTCCCCTCCCGCTGGTTCCGTCCAGTTTTTATAAGTCTGAGCTCCCTCCCGCCCTCCCTCTTCCGATGCCTTTCACGCCAGTCAACTTCATCACTTCGGTGCTTCCCGTTCCTCCCAGCACCGTTGATCTTCCTCGGCCAGCGCATGTGGATCAGCCTCAGGAATGGCTGGGTCGTGAGGATCCCGTATCTCCGTCTCCAGCCATCAAAGACCAGACTCCACCTCGATCCTCCGACCTTGATGTCCCGCCTGGTCTCCAAACTCCCTCAGCCTCGCCGTTGCCCATCGTCACACCAGCTCCACCGGGCTCCCTCGTCTCTCCGGCTCCGCCTCGGTCAGTCGTCGACCATCCTCCGCCTCGGAACTCCACTCCTTCGGCTGCGCCTCGTCCCGGCGTCCTGCCATCTACTTCAGGCTCCTCCTTCCCTCCCGTTCCACCTTTGTCCTCAGTCGCTCCGGCTCCGCAGCGCTCCTCCAGGTCCACGCCTCTGCCTCGGTCGCCGGAGCCTGCGGCGTTCCATCAGCCCTCCGGATCAGCGGTGTCACCTAGGCTCTCTGTCCATACGACTCCATCCTGGGCTCCCTCTCCATCAGCGGCATCTCCGTCGATCGGCCCCCTGGAGCCGTCACCTCTTCCTCATCCATGGCTCCTCCCTCCTTCCACTCCGCCCTGGGTCTGCTTCGTCGCTGGTCTCTGCATCATCCTCTGCCTCCTCATTCGGACTCCTCCATGGCTCCTTCCACCATCCACTCCACCCTGGACTTGGTTATTTTGTTTTTTGTTTTCTTTCCTTTTTGCACCCTCCTTCACTCCACGCCCGCCTACAGAGCCCCCGCCCTCCCTCCTCTGTTGTTTTTGTACAGCGTGGGACACGCCTATTCAGGAGGGGGCGAACTGTTACATGTGCATTGTGTGATGTCATTCCCCATGTGCTTTTGTTTTCTTCCCTGTGACCTAGTTTCTGTTTATTAGTGATTCCGTTCAGGTGTGCCTCGTTTATTATCTGTGATTGTCTGTTCTATATAAGTTGCCTTCTGTCCTTGAGTTAGCGTCCGTCATTGTCTATACTAGTGTGTGTTTTTGCTCCTTCGTGTTTCTAGTGTGAATTAAAAGATGTTTCATTGCTACGACGACTCCCTTCGTGATTTGCCTTGCATGCACCGTGACACTTAGGAGATTTATGTATTTCATACCGCATGCCGCATAATCACTAGTAACTATTAAAAAGTCAAATTACTGTGTTTCACTCGCCTGATCAATGAATCCGTTTAACAATGAGAGATCTTCACGTGGGTATGAGGCAAAGATGCCAGCTGTGGCATTTTCACCAACTACAATTTGTTTTCCTTCAGCAAAATTTGCAAAGGCCTCTGTGGACAAGAGAATCAGCTTTTCAGCAAGAGAATGATTTCACAAAAGAATTGAGAGATTTAAGGACTGTTTACGGTCATTGGAAAACAATGAAAAATAAAATTAATTTATTAATAAAATACCGTAGCAGTCTAGAAAAACTAGGCTACTCTGTAACATAACTTCTGGAGTAACTTGACCAATCTACTGTTATATTAAATATCTAACAAAGTTCAAACCAACAATTTCACTTCTTATAGACACTTATTAGTAAGAGGAAAATGTATATGTTTTGCTAGTTTGTTCTTCCCATTTACAAAGCAAAGCTTAACAAATGTCGTGAAATGTGACTGACTGGAAAGTGAGGAGTTTTTCACCACATTATTCATAAGAATGATGAGCTCATTCAATCCCATCACTCTGACCAGTGCGTAAACAGCTATAACTTTAACAAACTTATAAGAAGTCTGCCTTACGTGTAAGAGGAGCCAGTAACAGGAAGCAAAATATAGAAGTGCCTCGAAGACTTACCATAGTACAGACAGAAGACAGCACAAGACCCTACAAAGGCACCAAGAAACTGGGCTACCACATATACAGGAAATTTCTTTAGTGGGAGTTTCCCCAAGACAACCATAGCCAGAGAAACAGCTGGGTTCACATGTCCACCTGCAATGAGATGCAACAGTTGAGAAACGACACATTTTTAATAACAGCAAAGTATCTGTATTGTTTTAAGGTTTGCACAAAAGCAGCTGAGGTTTTTTTGCAGCATAGATTGTCATCTATTAGAATCAAAAGAGCATTCTGCTTCATAAATCTCACAATTACAAGGATTTGTTTTCGCTAATTGCTATATTGGTATACTTTCCCGCTGTTAATCTAGAGTGTTCCTCGTACACATGGGCTGGAAAACTAGTTGAGGTAGTCAATGGGAATTGGGTCTGACATAATCTGCCTAAGTCCTCAGACATCACCACATGGCTTAGGAGGACCTCAGCTTTGACATAAGAGCGCTCAGGCCTGCAGAACTATCTCTGACCCCACTGTGTTTTCAATGGAAAACACTGGCTATTCCTGATCCATTTAACTGTTTTCCCAAACCTTTGGTAGCTGATTAAATAAAAAATTTGCTAGTGTTTCTTGACTGCGGTTTTGCCCCATGATTAAGCAGGAATCCATTCATCTGGGAATCTAAAAAGCATAATAACAATACTGCACATTAAAACACAACTGATTTGTTAAGTATTTTGTGAAACCAGAATTAATTTTGTTTATGAAAGAAAGGATATTTTCTATTATGTATTTGTGTAGAGTACGTTAACAGTAACCATTGACATTAATAGTGTGGGAAAAAATACTGTGAAAAACAATGGTTATTGTCAAAATATCTTCCCTCGTTTCAACAAAATAAAGAAGTAGTTGTTTTTAAACTTGAGGGTAAGTAAATGAAGAGAGAATGTAAATCTTTTGATAAACTGGCCCTTTAATAAAGAAAAGGCCAGTGCCTACACCTGACTTCCACCTGGGACATATGCTCGAGAAAAGCTCATTAGTTCAATACTGTAGTCATCTTCACAGCATGTAAGATTATCACAGTCATGTGGGCTGCTGGGCTAACCAACTTATTCATGCACAAATGCACACTTTTCATGACTTTTACTGCAGAGCTCTGGCTATATTTAACATCACATACGTTTTTATTTATATATGGCTTTGTCTCCCGTTGTGACATAGTGCGAGAAATGAAAGGCTCAAGCTCAAGGCGCATCACCTCTGATAATTCAGTTGCATGCATCACCACAATAACACATGCACAACTGTGTGTTTGAGGTCTAAAAGCCACTAGTGAATGATAAACCACTTGACACATTTCCCCTGGACGACTCCACTTGAAACACCACAATCATTGCCCTTTTATTCCTGATTGTTCTTTTTTTGTTTTTAACTTCTTGTTGTCATCTTCTGAATATGCCATTGTCATAAAACAATCATAAAAAAAATAAATAAATAAAAAGCAAACAGAAAAAGTGCAATGAATAATTACCAGTATATAAATATTATATGTGCTCTTAAATTGCTAACACTAATACAATAGTTTTATTATTATCATCATTCAGTATTATCATTTTATGTAATTATTGTTTTGTTTTGCTTTTCTAGGATGATAACACTGCTGTCAAATGGTGCGCTAACAGCTTCTCCCTCTGCTGATTTGTGAAAGCACAGTTCCTGTGTTAACTGAAGTGTGTGCTCACAATTACGATGCTGACTACTGTGCCCCCAATGCGAACTTATGAAGTTGGCTGGGCCAAGAGAAGACATCCTGTAATCATCTTTAAACGTCACTATATAATGAAACACTATGTGTCTAAACACAAACGCATTCCTGTAGATTGACACATAATATGTACATGCATAACGTCACCTTTTTCACAAATTTGTGCAAATTCACATTTGTGGCATTACTACATATATATCACGTTATTACACAGCTGTTTTCGCATACATAAATGGCCAAAATGCATAAAATATGTTCTGTTTTTAGCTGAAAATGACGGATCATATTCAGGATATGTAGAGAGGCGATATTAAAGGGATAGTTCACCCAAAAATCAAATCAGTTGTTACAGGTACGAGAATAATTTTGATAAAAAACGAAATCTCATACATCGTATTCTCATGAACATTAGTCAAAGACACAGAAGCGAAGAATTACTTGAATAAGGTCTTTTTTTTTCTTTGAGCACAATAGTTTTGTGTGATTAATATTATTTTAGAACCACTGATGTCACATGGACTATTTTAACGATGTCCTCACAGATCAAAAAGTTCATCCAAAATATCCTAATTTGTGTTCTGAAGATTGAATGACGGTTTTACAGATTTGAAATGGCATGATGGTGAGTAATTGATGACTGAATACTAATTTTTGGGTGAACTATCCCTTTAATATTAAGTGACATTGTACCTTATGCACAGAAGCTACTGGCACATGTAGGGGATCCGTATTGTGGAATGTGCCACTGAAAATAACAACATGACATGGTATGTTGTGACATCTCTAGTAGTGGCACATGCTGCTGTCTGTCAGAGCATAATGTGGATGGTAATGGTAGAACAATATTTGATGTTGCTTTCAAACATAACAGAGTTAACTCGTACAACCACTAGGCTTCTCTGTACTGTCCTGTTCATATGTCTCATGTCCCTCTGTGTTATTGGAGGGCAAATGATAAGCTTTTAAAGAAATTCCAGGAATCATCTGCGTTATTACAAAATTATTATAAAAGCTTCACCTCACCATAATCCTTGAGGAATTCTCTTAATGAAGGCCAAACATACATGTCCAGTCTGGTTTATCAAACACGACACACGCCTCCACTTGACACTAAGCCTTATGCAAGATTTAAGAGCATGGAATTGACCTATTATTTCCTCCTCCCCCTGTGCATCACTACAGTATATTTTTGAATGTCAGAGCAACCGAGCACATCAAATATAATGAGCACAAGGCTTATGTCATACATTAACCCTAAAATCTGTACTGAAGTGAATCCGCCTGTCTCTCTCTCTTTTTAGGGTCAAGATGGAAAACTCTGTATGGGGTATACTTGATCAAGCTGTCAAAGGCTTTACCGCATGAAAGACTGTTTCTACCTGACTACCCTCAGATTCCAGATCTCAGTCAAATATTGCCCTATCCATCCAAATACATCAATGGGAAGCCTATTTATTCAGCTTTCAGATCATGTATAAATCTTAATTTCGGAAAATTAACAAATATGACATTTGAAATGAAAAGATGCTTTGAACTCCGCTGTCCCAGACTAATGCCTTTTCTTTATTAAATGCTTTTTTCATGTAATTTGGAATCATTTAAAAGTTCCTTTCAGGTTTGTGTATTGTTTTATAGCAGATTGTAGGTAACTGACAGTCAGGTAAATGTATTTAAATATAAATCTGCACGTTACATAAACATAAGTGTTTTTTAGACTTTTCTATTTGCTAGTCTGACCAGTTACCTGACACGCCTCCTGCCATGTACACAGCCAGCATCACCCCTAGAGTAAAGCCGAAGTGGATAGTGAGGTTTTCTCCTTGTTTTTCTCTGCTGAGAACAGTCTGGGCCACTGAACCACAACCGAAGAGCTGCAAACAGGAAATGGGAAAAGAGAAGACAATTTGGGAAGACAATTAGTCTACTATTACCGCCAAATAGATAAGAAAAGCACTCTTGTTGAGGAGCACTTATTCAAAACTAATTAGTAGGACAGTTTGTTGAAATGCTCAGGCAATTATGTTCAGGGCGGCACCCCAAAGCAAAAACCCCAAAATCTGTCCTGCTGAATCAGAATCTTTTCACGTAATTAACACCAATAGAATACACTTTTGTCTAAGTGTATTTTATGTTTTAATATCTAATTGAAATAATGTAAGTCAAGGAAGATTTGCAATGTTACTCAGGACAAATGTGCAATAAAAAGTATGCCACTGTACATACCTTAAGATTAGTCTGTTAAAGAATAATGTAGCATTTATAAATCATAGAAAAGCATCTGACGGTCATGAAAAATGCATTTTTCCTGAGAACAGGACAATTTATTTATTATACAATCAGTCCGGTCTGAACGAGTGTCAGTGTGCTCACTTGTTTAACACAAGAGCTATAGCAAAAATGTTGTGATTGGGATTGTATTTTGGAGGACAATTACAATACAACAACAAAGCAGGCACTTTAAACTAACATAAACCACTGCCAGAAAAAAAAAAAGCTCTTGTCCAATTAGACTAAAACCTTGTAGTTAGTCAGATAAAGCCCTTCAAAGCATAAATCATCAGCACATGCAATTAAATAGCCATTAGAACTGATCGAAGCTGGAATAAGACAACGCTTTACATTACTAGATGGTGTTGCATGTAATCCAGTGCATTTAGTCGAAATCATTATGTGGTCACAGATATGGCTATTATTATTACCACAATAATATGTGGTCACACGTCTATAAAAAAAATCGAGTGCTTCTAGAAAATGAGAGCGCCACCCATATGACAAAAAAATAATAAGAAAATAAAAAACAACACAGAACTTATTATAATATTCACTGAAAATAAAGTCCTGACAGGCAAAAGACTTACTATGAGTACAAATGTTCCTAGTAATTCCGCGAGAAACTCTCTGATGATGTCCCGCCTTAGGATGCACTTATCCCTCAAATTTCTGAAGTTTTCGCGCTCCATACTTTCCCCGACAGCTGAGATGTGATGTCCGGACAGACAGTTGAAGGCTGATCTCGCTGGAGTTTAAGTGTCTAGGCTTTAAACTCCCCCGCCCCTCCTGCTGCTGAGATGTCATTAAACACACTGACATGACAGGTTGGTGCTTCCTCTTTGCTCTCGCTCCATCCACCCATTATTCATGCTCAGACAAAGACGACAGTCCGATTAACTAGTAGAAAATATCATTACCTATTTGTTAAACTTTCTCTAAAAGCTAGAAACGCCGAAAATATTCAGTTCTGTTTACTCAATGTTTATTGTACAAAAAGAGTTATTATTTAGTCAAAGTAGCTATTACAATTATTTACAGAAGACTTGTTGCGGTTGGAGTTAATCTATAAATTCATATAAATTCATTTTTATCTTTAGAATGAAAGATAATTAAAATAATAATAATAATTTAAATTTAATTAAAATAAATCTTATTCTACTGCAATAATATAAATGTTATGAAGTTAAATGGTGAACAAAATGCAAGATATTAGTTGCCTACTTTTCTTTTTAGTAGATTAATATTCAGAATAGCTGGGGGCTAATTGCTTTATTTTTGCTGAATTGTTACTCAAATTGTGCTATTTTTATGAAATCAACTTGAATACAAATTTACAAACTAACTTGCTTGATATAGAGCTCGTTTCGAACACTCTGAAATATTTATTTTTATAATTATTATTATGTAAAGGACCCCCATATTCAGTAGGTACTCAATAAACTGGACAATACACAACGCTATCAGTCAGTAGGCTACATTACAATTTGCAAGCAACAACAATTAAATACAGGTTTTGGTTTATTTATTCTCTAAATACAACATATGTTTTTATTTCCAGTTCTCATTCGGAGAAGCACGGGCACGCTACGACTTTAACTTGTAATGTGTATATTTGTCCACCGAGTGGCGCTATTGGACAGAGTAAAAACAAAAGATCGACAAAGTTTGACAGCGGCGTCCCGTGACTGTCGGTGCAGGCTTTGAAAACGAGAAGCGATAGGATGGTAGCGGTATGTTTTGTTTGCATTAATCATTGTCACTTGTTCTGGGGTGTCGTCTTTGATGTGAGGCAGACACTGTCAGTGCTGTGAAATGAGGGGGTTGTGCTGATGGAGAAAAAGCACCCCAGTGGGTTCTAACAAATTATAGCACCCCGTCCCCTTCATCATCTTAACAACCCCTCAACCCTCGCATGTCCCGCATGATAACTGCTATCATGCAGCCTGCCCATTAAAAAATGTTTACGTTATATCAATGCAGCCAATTTAGGTGTGCGTGACACACAAGCTTTGCCTTTGCAGGTTATTATAAAGGACATGTCAGAAAAGAACTGTTTTCCCTATTCATTCATTCATTCATTCAATAATTCAGACTTACTTATTTGATTAATAGCAGGACACCGTGTTTTATGACAGGACATAATAAAGTTGCATGGTTTCATAAACAATCAGGCTTTTTATTTTAAGTGTGATGTTTCCAACTACAGACATGCTGTGGTAGTCTAGTCTATAAACGCTTCCAACTCCCAAGATTAGGTTAATCTCTTACAAGATTTCTCTCCGGTTAGCCCTCGGTGGAAGTGTGAAGGCGATTATTTGTTTTATTTATCTGCGACATAATCGTAGATGTTTTTGCCGCGATCCGGTGTTTTGAAGAGCTTCCTTATCCACCAGTTACACAGAGGAAGTGTGAATGTCTGTGTTGGCTAATCCTTTAAACCACAGTCTCTTTGAGAGTGTTAAAAGCCCTTTTAGATGGTCTTTAATGTTTATTGGATATTCTGAGGTAAATGTTAAGTGAGTGGCGGCGCTGCAGGAGGGACGACGAGGAAATTACCTGTGATCGCTTGATGTAGATAGACGAGTAACATTGTGACGGGATAGAGATGTTACAGGAGAATCTGTGAGAGTCAAAGGGGCAAACGGGCTCTGCCAAAGAAAACTTTAACGTTTACGTGACAGTTTGAGCACCCCTATGGAGAAAAAGCCTAGGCTAGCTTGCTTTTATTCTTTTAATATAGGAGCCTGCCTTTATCGTTCATTTTAGACTGTATGCAAAATACACAATTTTCAATAATTTGAAAAGAAAAAATAGGTGTAGTGGCCTACTGTACAATTTTTGACCACCAAACTGGCGTTTCATAACTATATTCAGAGCATGGGAAATGCAAACCACTTTTTAAAAAAGATGCATGACTGAAAATGTATTTTAAAAACAACATAAAATAATTCTGAACATTTAGTTTGCTGTAAAACACTTCTTTAATGCGTTTTTAGATGATCGTTTAGATCCACGTGAAACACATTTTCGGGATACCTGACCAAAACTTTTTTACAGTGCAGTTTACTACTGCCTGTCTGTTGAATTTCTTCCTGATAAATCCTGATACTCCTACACACCGTAGACTTGAGAGTGGGTGGTATCTCTCTCTCTCTCTCTCTCTCTCTCTCTCAGTATGGTCAGAAAGGGAGAGAGAGTAGTTTATGTAAATGCTCCATTTTAATTATATTAGGAGGACGGCCCTTTTCTCTGCCCAATAAAAATGGACCAGGGCTGACACCTGGTTATAAACACAGGAAGGATTCCAAAGTAGTAATCGCAAATCGGCAGGAAAAAAACCCAACCGGCATCTTCAAGAGACGCAATGACCTCCAGTAAAGTTGAACTGCCAGGAGAGGTGAAGAACGACCCGGCTGCGCTCATGGCATCTCTTCATCTGGTGCCCTCACCGGTACCCAACCCTGAAATCAAGTACACTAAGGTTCGTGAGACTTTTTCCAACTTCTTTCAAGAATCATAAAATTGCCTTAACGGACCATGCAAACTTCGATCAAGTGACAAGTTTGATTTGTTGTGGCTGCGCGCAAATAAGTCAAGAAACACAACGTGTTGCAACCATGGCATTGATAGCAGACCCATACTCACGCATTTAAATCGAATGTGCCAGTATTAGTCTTAAGATGTTACGGCTCATAAGTACGGTAGATCAGGAGAGGAGGCTTGTCTGCACATGCATTTGCTAACAGATAGCAAGTTTTGCCTATATTCTTTACGCAGTGGAATGATGAGCGTGTCTCGATTCTCCGTTTTATTGTAATCTAATAAACGGGCTTTATTTGTGTCCATGCAAAGAGTGTGAAAGTCCAGATCTGCTGCGTTATCTAAAACAGAAGGACATCGATCAGGAAAGTTTTCTCGATCTTGATATAGTGACAAATGAGAGTCCGTAGAGCCTTAATAATCTTATTAAACCGGTTAATAAGTTTTGCCTCGAACAGGTTATTATTTACGACTTTACTTTTCATGACAGTATCGGTGCGCGTTAGAGATCTGCCTCTGTTTCTCCTTTTTTAATGCGGTTGTACAGTCTATAGTTCAGCCTAGTATCTAAATTATTTCTGATGTCTTTATGTTCTAGACAACATTTTTTATAAATTATTTTTAAAAATCATTGTCACGCAACGTTTACTTAACCTCAATCACAATAACGCAAGCCGGATCATGTGGACGAAACTGATGCACACTTGTTTTAAATAAAAATGTCCAGGGTCAGGGGTACAACCTAGAGAATTAAAAACAGAAATTTGTAACACCACCAAAAAAGCATTGCCAGCCAATATATGCCAGCATGTTAAAGCCTGGGCTTTCGCGTTCATTTTTTGACACTTTTTTTCTTTTGGGCTTGTTCAGATGTAATGAGATTTCAGCACTAGCTATTATATAACTTTCATGTAGTCATCTTTTATTAATCTCTCTGAAAAGGACAAAGAAATGCTGAATCATTCCATAAAATGATTATAAAATGTAATCTCTCGTTTTGTTGGTTAGGTCATGTTAAATTATGCCAGTTTTGACGGTCATAGTTTTATTGCCGCGAGGTGAGAGGATAAATCAAAGTGCAGCGCAGGCCATTATCACTGCAGTAAAGAGATTAAAGTTCAACCAGAGCCAGAGCTGGAGACACCTGTGACACACACACATCCTGCATCTCCTGCTCTCATTGCAAACTCGCTCTCAGAAGCACATGGGAGTGTGAGAAAGATTCATACTTAGGAATTTGTGTGCTGGCTTGTCTGGGTGTGTGTGGGGTTGCAGTTTGGGCATTAGTGATGTGAACTCCCTTCACACCCTTGTCCATCTCCCTCTCTCTCTTGGTCTCTTTCTCTCTATCCCCACCCCCCTCTCACTTTTGATTCTGTGTGCCTGGTGCAGCGCAGCACAGGCTCTGATGTAACAGTCGAAATATGCCCAATCAATACTATTCTTTTAAAAGTAGTCTGTGCAGAGCCAAGTTTTTTATTATTTGTGTAAGTCTGAGGTTAAGGCATTTTAGCGAAACTCCTTGGAGACTTCTTAAGTTGTGTTTTCTGTACTGCTAATGAGCAGTGCTTTATGCCAGAGACGCTGCGTTATGGAAATATCATTATCGGGCATACTTAACATCTCATTCCTTTATCAGTGTCTACCACTTATGTAAATACAAAACCACATCCAGTTCTGGCATTTAAATTAAAATAACTAATATTAGGCAATGAGGTGGTAGCAAGTCATTCAGATAGGTAATACAATAATCACTACAAAAGGTATTTTTACAGCAATTCATGTTTTGTCTGATGTGAGCGCATGTTATTAGACATTGTCATAGTCATATTTATTTATTTATTTATTTTCATTCCAATAATACATTTATGGTGCATAATGTTTCTATTATGTTAAACTTAAACTAATACTTTTCATTATTAGTTTTTACAAGTATTTATACATTAATAAATTAAGAATGAATTGACATAATTGATAGCTTCAGTTTTTAATGATTTAGTTTCGAATTAGTTTGCATGCTAAATTCATATAACCTGAATAGTTAGGATTGTTTCATGTGCGGTAAAATTGCTACAACATGAACTTTGTGCTCCCCAGTAAACTTTTTACCCCACCTTTTAAGTTTGTGCTTATTATATGACATTCACTACACCTGAATTTTTTACAGATTTGAGATTAAACACGCTGATAGGGAACCTGAGGAATGAGTGAGCTTCCTATTATCATGCCGATATTTCTCAAAGTCCTGTTGTTTGGTGCAGACACCTGAGCTCAATACGCTATACAGTCTTCCAGAATCTTCTCTTGACTCCACACGGCGTATTAAGAGCGTGTTTGACTGGTCACGGGAAAGCTAGTCTGCTGAAAGAGTTCTCTTTCTCTCTCTCTCTGTCTGCTGGCCCGCTGGGCTGATAATGGCACTAAGGAAGCCATAAATTTGTCTCTGGTGATGGCTGGTTATGGATGTTTTCTCTTCTTTTTTTCTCTTTGGACGGAAGAGAGAAAAAGAAAGGAAAGGTTATGTTGATAGGTGTGTGTATCAGTGTAATTGATTAGGGCCCGGGAGTCTTTTTTTTTTAAGAGAGGTGTTGGATTCCAGCAGGGTGATGATTTGCTCACTCCATTCAGTTATAACACATAAGTGAAGCAGACTCTTGAGATTAAAACCCGAAAGAAGATAGGAAACAAGAGACAGGATATTACCCTCTCCCTTTCCCTTGTGCTGTGCAACTGATAATTGCACATTTGGATTAGATATGGTGTGCACTGTGCAGTCAGTTGAATTTATCAGTGAGATTCAGTAAACATGCATAGATCATCTTTGCATTGAATTCTGGGTTTCTGGTGAATGTGGTTTAATTGTTCAGAATATAATAATTAACTCAAACATTTTAAATATGTCATCTTTTACTCACTCATTATGTCATTTCAAGCATTCTTTCTGTGGAACACAAAAGAAGATACTTTGAAGAATGGCTTAATGATAAAATTTTTTTTTTAAAAATAAGAGGAAATTAGTTTTGGTCCGTGCGTGTGTATGTTTACTGAGAGCTTCATGGAGAAAAGACACTTGATAGCCATTTGTTGGACATGTCTTTATATTTTAAGGGCTTAAGCATCCAGCCAGGACAGTAGTGTGCGCTGAAGTGAGGACTTTTGTAAGCTAATCTGGGAGACAGCTTGAGTGAATGAGGTAGGCCCCATCAATCCGTCAGTGCATGAGATAGTACAGATGGGAGTCAGGGGGGTTTTCTGCTCTAGAAGCTGTCCAGCAGGGTGTAATATATGGCCGTGTCTCACTGTTAGGGTCAGTGGCCCTGACTTACGAGAGTCTGTCCCATACCTCTGGAGTTTTTTACTTCAAAACCCACCATTTCTTCACATCAAACAGCACCCAAAGTAGAGCATACACTGAGAAGCTTGATTTATTGGAAGCGGCACAGTGAGGACTCTCTCTCTTACCCTCTTTTGCTTTGACTTATAATTTTCCCCCTTTTTACTCTTGATCTTTTCCTCACATCTTCTTCACTGATTATCTTTGGCCTTTGCACTGTTTTTCTCCCTCAGGAACAAAATGCTTGATTTTTCTTTCAACCATTAACAATAGCATGTTTGTTCTAACTCATAGTTCTAACTTCTAACTTTAAATTTAGCACATATATGCTAACCAAGTTTTATTTTATTTTATTTTATTTTATTTCATTTCATTTCATTTCATTTCATTTCATTTCATTTCATTTCATTTTATTTTATTTTATTTTATTTTATTTTATTTTATTTTATTTTATTTTATTTTATTTTATTTTATTTTATTTTATTTTAGCCAAGTCAGTATTTCAGAATTTATTTTTTTGTTTAAAAAAAAAATATTAATATTGATAAATTACAAAAAATAAATTCTTAAATGGTTTGATTTGTTATTTATTGATAATGTTATTTATGTTTTACAACCTAACAAAGTTTTTAATTTTATATATTTTTACAGTATTTATTAATTTAGATAATATGTGATTATTCATCTATAATAATCTATAATATGTTAATTCATAATTGGAATTCATAAATATGCTATGGTTCATACTTGTTCAATATGCAATTTAATTTTAAAATGTCAGTTTAAGACATTTTAAAAGTGTAAATGTAGACATTGACCAATTTAGTTTAATAAATACTAAAATATTGTGTATTGTTAGTTCATATACAAATTAACCAGTGCTAATAAAGTTTTGTAATGTTGATAAATTACTAATAAAAAGTTTTGTCACTTCAGACTTACATTTTAATACTTTTATTATGTAATGCTTTCTAAGATTGACAGTTGGGGTGACTAACATGTGTTGGCAAATTTGACATTTCACTTATGGTAATGAATTATATGACAGAAATCTATTCCATGTCTTAAGCTCTCTCTTCTCCTTTAACATCAGTAATTATCAACATCTTGAAGTGTGTCCAGTTATAGAGTGAAAGTGGAAAGGAAAGGATATGAAACTTCCTGTGCAGACCGGGGCTGCAGGTGCCCCGTTAGGATCCGTCTGACTCTGGAATCCATGAAAACACAGATAAAGCGCACACACACACATATATATGTATAAAAGAATCGTTTTAAAAAATGGCCAAGAAATGTTTGCCATTAAATATCCCTCCTGTTTCTGAGCCATTAGAAGGTGCTGGCGGCCAAACAGATGTTTCGCTGGCTGTAGCGTGAGCTTTGGCATCCTCCGTCCGCGTTCCTGCTCTGCTTCCTCCTGCAGTTGTGCGAAGCCTCCAGAGAGCTCGCCGGGGCAGATGAGAAATGGATCAGCATTCTACAACTGCTAGAGTCATTCTAGTAACCCCCCGAAAAGACTCTTCTCTAGCTCTCCCCGAGGAGCAAAGTCGACCTCCTGCTTTTTGTGGCCGATAACCCTCTTTCCTGTGTGAAGTAATGCTGGTGATAAAAATCTCAGCAATAAGGAGCATAAGCCTAGTGATGCTGTCATCGTTCGCCATGGGTCCCTCTTCCACAATCTGTTTGTGATAGGCACTGCATATCTCGCCATCTAATTAGCTTTGCAGACGAGCGCAGTCAGCACCGTGAGACTGACAGCTTGAATAAAAAAACATGGAGTGATTCTAAATGTTTGCAGCTGTCTTGTGCTGTGGCCCGCGCGTAAAATCTCAGCCTATCCACACTCTGGCTGATTTCATAACAGCCTGTAGTACAATGTGTTAGCGTAGGATGAACTGACAGCGCTTCTCTTTCTGTTTGTGTACTGCATCAAGTGGCTGTTTTGTTTACCAGATAATACATTTTCTGCCCCCCCGCTGTCGTAAACAAAATCTAGTTGTCACAGCTTGGCGGTTAGTTTTCATTCTCGACTCAAGTTTGAAAGTTCTTCCAGCACTCTGCCTCAAGCAAACTTTACTCTCTATGTTTTCAGCTGAAGAGAGTTGTTGAAAATCATGAGAATTTAAGTGGGGCTAATAAAAAAAGAGTATTTGAGTGAAGATTTAAGTAATTCAGTAAAATTACATGTTATTTTACTTAAATGTTTCTTTGTTTGCAATGAAATGTATGGTAGGAAAGAAAGTATTAAACTGAGCATGTTGGACCTTTTTTAGTGATGTTCAAAACACCTCTTTAAAAAAAATTGTCCTAATACTCACTGGTATCCCTAAACCTTCCACTAGTAATTGTTAAACTTTAAATTCAACAAACATTATAGCTGTTTGACAGCTGAATATAGTTGTTTATAGTTGTATATAGACTTTTTGTCGGCCATGTTTACACTTGAGTCAGGTTTGTCCCGATTTAGCAATACTATAATTGAAACGGTATTATGATGTCTACACAAGGACTGAAACGGACATAACTACCACATTGACAATGGCATTTCAAAGTTAGAATAATTTGAGCTTATCTTGGCATGCTTAATCACTAAAACTGACAAAAAAGTGTGGAGATTTAAGTCATTGTGACTACAGGTGTTACAAATGTAATTTCTAGTTATAAGTGGTCATTTCTAATAAATGTTCTAAGTAAAAAGTCTTTTTTGCATTGAAATTGTATAAGAAGTATTCCGTTTTGATAGTAAAGTACAAATTCCCCCGAAATAATGCTTAAGGATAGTAATGAAGTACGATTATTCAAGTTCTTTACAGCCCCGCTGAAGCCTCCAGCAGGGTTACGGCAAAGAAGCGGTGATCAATATGAATTTTTGCACTTTTGCACTTGCGTTCTTATCCCTTTTCTTTAATCAAAGCCAAAGTATAAAGAAAGCTTGAGAGTTGATTTACTGCACCGGCCTGTCGCTCTTTATCAACTTTCTCAATGGGAAGAGACAAAAGTCAGAGAGCCCCCAGAGCTCAGGGAAGACTGGGCCAAATGGCCTCTAATGGTCGCCTTTTTTTAGTTGTGATTTAGATGGTGGCCCAGTCCACAGCTCACCCAGCATTCCCTTCTCCTCCGTTCCGGGGTGCCGTAAGTGTGGGGTTACGAAGAGCATAAAGCTACCCAACGTCTGCATTCTTTCCCGGCCCACTGGCCTGTCACAGTCTGCCCCTGATTTAAGGCATTCCACTACAGTGGCCTCTATAAATTTTAAAACTAATTCGCTCCTCTACGGGGCTTTCTGTTTTTGTAACAGGCCCTCGGCTCGACGAGACCACTGACACTTTTATGAAGTGCTCCAAATGAGAGTCAGATTAAAGGTGGCCCCCTTAATGCAAGAGGCCTGTGAGGAGCTAGCGAGAGAGAGAGAAGGGAGTCTGATGTAAATGTATTGGAGAGCAATCGGCATGGTACAGACTGATACCTAGCCTGACCAGGAGTGATTTATTCATGCCAGTTTTAGGGGAGACACAGAGTGGGAGTGACTCGAACCGCCTCCAAGTCAACTAGCATTTTATACCTGCTCTAAAGTAAACACGCCTCTTGGTTTACAGCCAATTAAATTGTACTTAAGCCTGTAAGTTTACATTAGTAAACATGTTGGAGAGCTTGAGGAGGCCCAGGGCCGCCGTTTCGAACCAGACTTCTTCTTCTCTGTGCAGATGACAGGAAAAGTAAATGTGTTTTATGCAAGACTAAATGTAAGCCAGCAGATGCGTTAACACCTTATCTGTCACCGGTTTGCTTAAGGACCATCTGTTGGCGCAAGTCTTCAACCGCGTATTGAAATCACACTAGCCTTATGTGCATAGAGAAAGTTGTATTTTTCTTTTCTTCTTTATCGAGCTTGAAAAATCCATCTTTTGGAATCTGAGGCGGTTGTTTTACGGGCCGCTTCTTTTAACGCATCACCAGCGCCAGAGTGCGGCCCGTGTTTTATGGTCTCGTAAACGAGCAGTGATGTTGTGAAACGTGTTTCTGTGTGCATTTCTGCATTTGTGTGTGTATCTACGCACTTCTATCTGTGTGTCTGATAGGGATTTATCTCTCCTTTCCCCTTTCCCCCACCTCTTTCTGTCTGGTTGCTGGATCACTCCCAAGAGAGTGATATTGGGCAGCCCTGCAATAGCACACGGTTCCCAGAGATTCCTCTCACACCACAACCATGAAACACACAGGGGAAGAAAAACTGTCTCTTTTAATTCTGTGCATCATCACAAAGTTCCTAATGTACCGTAATCCCTCGTGGACCTAAAGATGCTCTTTTCATGGACGGTGTTTGACATTCTGCATTCAAATTCTAAAGTCTCATGCAAGCAGTTGTCTTGTTTTGTTACAGCAATTTTAAGTAGGAAGAAGTATCCAACTCATTTGCTTAAGTATAAGAAGGCTTTATCCAAATCCTGTACAGTATTTGAGAAAAAGAAGATATGCACATGAACAGATCAACTCTGGAGTCCAACCAGTATAATTTGTGATCCGATTCAGTTCAGCACAAAAGAATAATCTGTTCACAAATCTATACATTTCTTTGATTTAAAATGTATGTCCTGTATATATATATAAATTGATGCACTATTATAGTTTGAATGAATATTTTTTAAATTGTTTTTATTTTGCATATTTATTTAAATTTAATTTTTAGTAATGTTGTTGTGTTTGTGCCTTTTTTCCAGTTTTAAAATTCCTGTTTTTCATTAACTGTTTATTTCAAGAAACTTTGTCAAAACAAACAAACAAAAAAACATTTGCACTGTCTACCAGTGATTTTAAGTAATCTGTTTTTAAAGGGGCCTCGCAGTTGTGAAAACTAAACAGTTTCTTTCTTTTCTCTCCCTTTAGATTTTTATTAATAATGAATGGCATGATTCTGTGAGCTGTAAGGTCTTCAGCACATACAACCCGGCTACAGGGGAGAAGATCTGTGATGTCCAGGAAGCAGATAAGGTGTGTGCGCGCTTTTTTTTTGCATGCTAGTGTGTTTGTCAGCAAAGTGTGTATTTGGTAATTGGTCAAACCATTGCCAGAAACAGCTTTGGCACAATTGCTCTGCTGGACTACATTTAGTTGTCCAGCACCGCTATTGTACTTCTCACTTTCAGCCTTCACTCAGCATGAATAAGCATCCAGAATTGAAAGGGAGGAAGGGAGGGAGTGGGCTGTAGTTCAGTCTAATGTGGTTAAGCAAGCTAGAGGCTGTAGTTCCTCTCTGTAAATCAGGCAGAAAGTGTGGAAAACCAGAATGGATACAGGAAACAGAGACCCCATGAACATGCAACTGGGGAAGTCATTGAGACTCATCCGGAATGAATGGATTTCATTTGTCCCGGAGGTGGACAAACACCTGTTTACAAGATAAGGTTGTGTCATTAAGCGCTCTTCTCCTCTGTTTGGTCCCCTCTCTTTGCTTTTCTGTTAGGCTGATGTGGACAAAGCCGTGCAGGCTGCGCGTTCGGCCTTCTCTCTGGGTTCGGTATGGAGGAAGATGGATGCATCTGAACGTGGGAGGCTGTTGTTTAAGCTAGCTGACCTGGTGGAAAGAGACAGTGCCTACCTTGCAGTAAGTACTTCATCCAACACAAAAACTAATTTCTAATTAAATGTTTTGTTTAGGGAGCCTTTTCTGAATAAAATGTAGAAAATAAGTGAATTTGATTTATTAAATGTAACCTTTAATACTGTGTTGGATATAATGCAACCAATGGTCCTCTGACCAGACTTAATCCAAGTCTCATTCTAGTCAGTGCCAGTTTTCGGTAAGAGAGAATCAGATTTAACAGGACAGAGCCGTCTGAGCAGACAAAGATGCTCACAACAATAAGCAAGTGTCTAATGAGTGGGCCTGTCTGGCTGCCTCAGGCTTATTGGAGCTTCATGGCAGGAGCCGTAGTAATTTTGGAACTTTGATTTGTCCTGCAAATGTCTGAAACCCACGATAATGACAACGGCAAGTTGAAACACATGACCTTTGGGCGCTAACGATCACTTAGGTTTAGAGGGAAACGTAAAAGAGAGGTATTGTTCTTTTCCGTGATGTGCTTTTATCTCCAGCATTCTTCCGCCCATGACATCTGCTTTTACTTCCCACTCATGTGTCTAAAGAGACAGTTTCAGAAACAAAAGTGCTATGTTTGACTTTGTGCTTGCAGCTCTCCGCTGTAGCCATTTTGAGTAAATCGCTTTCATCTCACAGTTTAGACTCAGTCTTAAATGGACTGAAACAACAGATTTTCTCCATCCAGCTCTGAACAAGTGTCAGAGCAAATTGCTTTGAAAGAAAAATGCGATGTCCATGTGGTTACGATCACTCTTTATATCAATCTAATCCCACGCCGATAAGAAATCATGGCTGGCTGACACAGAGATAACAAAGTCAGGTCTCTGGTGATGGCTATATGAGTATCATGTTTGCTAGGGGAGCAGATGGAAGTGTGTGTTTTAGATGTGCTTAGTCTGAATGCAGCATGGGGGGGTGTCAGGTTTAATCTCTGTGAGTGATTTTTCATCACACGCCCACACTCTCATCTTCCTTCTCTCCTCCCAGACCCTGGAGTCCCTGGACACTGGAAAACCTTTCCTCTCCTCCGTCTTTGTGGACCTTCAGGGAACCATTAAAACGTTTCGATATTTTGCTGGATGGGCAGATAAGATCCACGGTTCCACGATTCCGACAGGTAAGATGACGCCCATCCTGCTTTAAACTTGCCTTAGAATTAGGCAGCATTAAAATTATGGGGGTGTTAGAAGGGTTGGGGGGGTATGACCACCCTAAGGATATCAAAACAAAAGTTTGGAGTCTGAAAAGTAGATTACAGACTTTTTTTTTTTTGCATTTTAGTAATTACAACAGTTAGCCTGGATGCAGTTTCACAGTAAACAGGCACTCATAAACAGAAATAAGGAAAGCGGTCGGTGCTTTTGGTGTGATAGAACATAGAAAATCTAAATATTGTAATTATTTTTCATTTCATTTTAGATTTCTAAAAAATTGTGTTTAATTATTAAATATATGAAGAATTCTTTTTCAAAAACTGATAACAGATCATGTTTTTAACAATTTCCAAAAATCAAATTTCTTCTTTGTCCAATTAATCTCTGCAGTTGGTTATCTTTAGTTATCTATTTTTGCAAATAAACTCTTCATATGTTTTTTTAACTAATCTTTTATTAAGTTGTTTTATTTCCTATAAAAATTAATCATTCATAATGAATAATCTTTCAACATGTAGTTAAGCGTATATGTACACTACCTTTAAAAAGTTTGGGTGTATTTTTTACTGTCATTATACTTTCAGCAAGGATTATTAAATTGATTAGAAGTGTTAGTAAACATAAAATGTTTCCAGGTTGTTCCAATCTTATTATTATTATTTTTTTAATCTAAAGCATATTTTCATGTGTTCTGGTCCCGTGATCGCATCCAACCATTCTGGAAAGGGGTTTACTCTGTAGCTCAGGAGAGAACCGGAAAACGTTTTATTTAATCTCCTTCACTGTATTTGTTGAATGACATTCCTAAAGACCTTTTTGACTCGGACTTTAAATCTTTGTTTATAACCCTTTCATTTCTGGCAAAAAAAAAAAAATGTATTCTGTTGAATTGGTCCACACCCCAGGTTCCAACTGTCAATATAAGGATAATCTCAGCTGTCATCCTTTCTTCCTCTGGGGAAATTAACTTATGATCTCAATCACAGGTGGAACTAATATTGGACACTTTGGGAACCTCTTTTTTTACAAAAACTGAGCTCTTTTACTTTCCTCTCACTTTTTGCTTAACATAAGCAGTTAGAGATTTATACTGTCATGTACATTGCATGCACTTGTTTAATTTTAGAGCCGTGGGTTGGTTTGTTTGTTTGTCTATTGGTCGTGTTTGTACTATTTGAAAATCCTTAATAATAATTAAAAAAAAGTGTTAGTAAAGACATTATAATGTTAAATAAGATTTTTTACTTGATGTTGTTTTTTAAACACTATATTCATTAATTAATATTTTGTATTCACTAGATTCATTCAGTAGTCTAAATATATGAATGTTTTCAACATTGGAAATGTTTCTTTCCAAATCACCAAATCAGCATATTAGAAAAGCTTATGTGACAGTGAAAATTCAGTTTTGCTGTGAAAGTAATACATTTAAAAAAAAAGAGAACTTATTTTATATGGTAATTTTATTCCTGGTTTTAACTGTATTTTTGATCAAATAAATTCAGGCTTGGTTAGCACACAAAAACATCTGTCAGAATCATTACAAAGTGTATATTCACTATAAAATTTCACACTTATGATACAGTTTATATCACAGACACAGTGTGATTTTGAATATATAATGTATCTTCATGAAAGCTGGTGGTGCAGCAAAATGCTTTGGAGTACATGGAAGATACGTGCGCACTAGACTGGAAACTGTCAGTATGTGAATGCAGACCAGGCATTTTGGTGCAGGCCCATCCCAGACATTTTAGGAAGTTTGACCTTGGGCAGAGAGACCACAGCTCTAAGCCGGGGTAGAGCTGTGTTTTCTCTGAGGCCTGCAGGAGATGTTGTGGGGTTATGAAGGTGCACTGAGGGTAAACAGACGAGGTCCCGTAACAGTTATAAATCTAAGTGCTAATGGCCACCCTCCTGTGGAGCGCTGCCATCGGTGGAGCACAGTGACAGCTACGGGGCCAGGGGGCACTACGGGGCATGGGGGGGGCACTGGGGGTCTGTTCTGGCTAATTTAGTTGTTTGAAAGGAACGCGGCAGGGAGCCTGGAGACTACGGGACAGCAGTAGACTTGCAGCTCTGATGTCACGGTGCAGCCATTAGTGTGCAAGTATGTGCGCGCAGGGGAGATTGTGGAGCCGCCCTTCAGGGCCCCCCTGTCACATGGGCCACATGGGTTAGAGGGAATCGAGAGAGGTGTCCGCCGTCGAGCGTCCCTGTAATTATCGTACATTCCAACACTGTCTGTCAACTATTTCTCTGGCGGTCTGATATTTGCGCATATGCTGTCTCATACGGTCTTTCATATTAAGCATTCGTTCTTGAATTTGATAATATCTCTCGTATTCACTTTCTCATCTTACACAAACAAGCACCCATGCCGCTGCATGCTGTTATGATACGATTTTCACAGCGGGAGAAATAAAAATAAAGAATGGAGGGGAAAAGAACTGTAAATCCCCCTGTCAGCGTTGGAGCTCAGCACTGGGCCTTTGTTGTGTTGCTAAACCAAACTTGCATCGCGGGAACTTTATTTCATTTCCAATCTCATCCATAATAGGATAACAGCACAAACAAACAGAATGTGTGTTTTTGGCCTTTTCTTATCTGGCCACCAAGTGAGATGAATCACTGGCATGCCTCTCGTCCAGATGCTTTACGCCAACTACATGTTTCCACAGCGAGGGATGGAGCGATCTTGCTCTTTTCCATGTTGCCATAAAACAAAAACAGGGTCTTTTTGTTTTAAAGGTCAGCTAATGTGATATTTTCTGGATAACGTCTTTAATTTTCACCTTTAATTAAATTTGATCAGTACTGATGTATTTTCCAAGCAGATGTATCTTTGACACCATTTTCCCCTGTGTTGATACTAATACTCTGATTCCTTTTGTTTTTTTCTGTCACACAGATGGCGAATATTTCACTCTTACCCGACATGAGCCCATCGGAGTTTGTGGGCAGATCGTTCCTGTGAGTGTTTTGGCCCTATTTTAGCTTTTTCCTTCATATATTCTGCTTAAAAATGCCCAATTCTTAATAGGGAGGCATTTGAACCCCTCAATGACAGGCTTGTTGAGGTTTATCTATAGTGGGTTAGTTTTTGGGAAAGCCCTCTTTTGTTTATATTCCAATGTCCCTCCTGAGGTATAAAGAAAGACACCTTAGGAATGCTAAATGGTTTAATTTGGCCTAAAATGCTATGTAAATAATTGATGTTAGTAGATCTTATTGTGAATGATTCATTTATACATATATACAGTTTGACCCTGTGATTTTTTAAATCAAAATGTCATGACCCTGTGTTCCATTGAAAAGACATTTGATGGAATTTTGCAATTCTGCTTAAACTCTTCCCCTTTTTATAAACCTCTGCAAACTTACATTCACATCTGCATCTATCCAATCAACAAGTGATAGATTGAACCAGGTTCCCACCATAATTTGTTTTGCTCAGATGTACGTCACTAAAATGCACCTGCTCCTATTACACTGTATTTTACAAAACTTTCCTCAGGTTACTGGAAGTGTTTGAGGTTCTTATTAGTCACTGTACGTTGGCTACAAACAGACTGGCAGGAGAAGGTCAAGGCCAGTAACAGTGAGGTAGAAAAGAAAGAAAAAGGAACTTAGAAATATTAAAAGGGAAACGCATGGGTGAGTGGGAGGTACAATTGAAGGACAGAAATAGAAACGAGGAAGCAAAAAAAAAAAAAGATTGTGACGATGAAGTGCTTACCACTCTAGACCTCGTGACAAGAGAAATTACCAACAACACACACCAAATATATCTAGTCCAATGACCAGGCTGAAGTGATACAGACGACTGCGTGACTCTGTTTTAGAAATATAGTTTCCAAATGAATGTGCAGGAGTCTGAAATCATTAGTGAAGGAGTTATGCTCTCAAGAAGCAGAGATGTGAGGTTGTCTGTACGAGCTCCCACAGTAAGTTCCTGACCTATGTCTGTACAGTGGAACTTCCCCCTGGTGATGACAGCATGGAAATTGGGGCCAGCGCTGAGCTGCGGGAACACTGTTGTCCTGAAACCCGCTGAGCAGACCCCTCTCACCTGCCTCTACATCGGTGCTCTGATCAAAGAGGTACAGCAACATGATTTTATAACATTGTTTTGAATGACCGCATCACATTCATAAAACGATCAAAGTAATACAAAAGCAACATCAACACACATTCATGCAATTGAGTGCTATTTCATCATTCGTTCCTCACTGCACCCAGACCTCTGTTGTTCCGCCTTTCCCTTTCTCTTGGATTAAGAGGCCTATTTTCTTCTCTTACTTTTGATGTTCTGTCCATCCTCTCATCCACAGGGCCTGTAGGGAGGTCGGGGTGGGTCTGGATTCCCCCTCCACGGCCTGTGGCGTTCTTGGCTCGGCTCTCGTCTAAAGCTTTTTCCTCTCGTACTGTTTTCACAGGCTGGGTTTCCACCGGGAGTCGTCAATATTTTGCCAGGCTATGGGCCAACCGCGGGAGCCGCGATCGCTTCGCACATGGGCATAGACAAAGTTGCGTTCACAGGATCGACTGAGGTAATTTTCCTTTTGGACAAATGGAAGAATCACACCCTCTTCCCTCATCCTCCTTTCCGCCGGTGTGACATAGTCCCTGTCCCGGGATGTCACTCTTGGTGTGGACAGCGCAGTCTTGTGGTCTTCATTCAGGCATCAGTGAAGTGCACAAGACTGCAGGGTGTCACATTCAACATTTTAGGCGTTTTAGGAGTCATTTGGAACTATTAGGATGTGCAAAAATGTTAACTTTAAGGGTTCAAGCTTGTCACTAGGAAAGTATCCTAAAAAGGACTACTTTGTATCTTATTTAGTCCTAAAAGATTCACAGAAGTACCTTGCAAAATTGTACTTTAAAGCGTACTGCCCCTTGCGACAAGCTACTGTACCCTTATAGATAACATTTTTGCAAGTTTTTAACTGACAGTCAGGAGCTAGTGCATTTATACCCCATTACTAATGAGAAGCCTGAGGAAGTTGTGTTTATAGAGGGTCTGTCTGCTGTCTCATACTACACACGCTCTCACATCGGACCACCTGGCTTTCTAAAATCAATTCTAATAAACAGGTTTTAGGTGGAAGTGGCAGTGAGATGTTAATCCACAGGCGGTCTGTCATAAGTACGAAAAAGAAACAAGCATTGGACACCATGCCCCCACGTCATATATACTGTTAATGTCGCGCCAGTCTGGTTGGACACCTGAGCTCATTTACACTTTATAAGTGTCCTGTGCATACTGTATAATGACTACCCTTTCTATTGAGCTCTATGCATCAGACATTAGACAGCTACACTGTGGCCCCGGAGGAAAAATGACTCTTTGAAGCCAACTGTATAAATTTAATAGAAAGCCAGGGACTGAAAATAGGCACCATTTTAGGCACAGAGACTTTACTGCTTGAAAACAGGCCTCACTGACAGCGGCATAACTCTGCTGTGACAGCGTATTTTAAACAGTGATTATCTCTAGCTGCACTTGCCTCACTGGTAAGAACCCTTAAGCCCCTAATTCAATTACAGCCTCTCATAAATCGAAATATTTCAGTGTATGTTTTGATCTCTTCTTGCACTTGCAGCATATGTTTAGTTATTAATTGGAGTTTCTTTTTTATGATGTTTAGAATAGACAGAGCTGAAGCTTATGATGCCATTAGCTCGCCCGGAAGAGTGAGTTTGTTTACATGCCCAGTTATAATCAAGTTAAGGCAGATATGTCTGTCCAAGAATATGTAAATATATAAAGGATTAAATACAAAAGTTACCTGTCTTCTTTGAGGCACATTACCACGTTATCTGGGTCTGTTAGTCTGGTTTTGCAAAAACTAAACTGTAGTGATTTCAGTTATTTACCAAAGTTTGAAAGTGCACTACCTTTCAAAAGTTTGGGGTCAGTAAATGAATACTTTTATTTAGCAAAAATATGTCAAATTAAACATTTTTTTAATGTGTTTTTATGTTGGTTACTCTGTTTTGTTTTGTTTATTGTAGTTTTATGGTATTGGACCATGTATGTCCTTAATAAAAGTTTGATGATGACGATGATGATGATGAATAATGACAGCAAAGACATTTTTATGTAGGCCTAGGTCAGAAAATTCTTTTTCACATAAATGCTTAAAAATTAAATATAACTTTCCAATCATCAACATTTCCACAAACATATTAAGCACCACACCTATTTTCAACATTGATAATATTTTAAATAAAACAATTATTTTAAATGGCAATATTTCACAGTGTTACTGTTTCAATGCGATTTTGATCAAATAAATGCAGCCTGGATGAGCTTAAGAAATTTCTGTAAGACATATTGCAAACTTTTACCGACCTCAAATGTTTGAACGGTAGTGTAAATGTACTTAGTGTTTATCTTTATTGTTAAAGAAACACAGAATTGTGTGTGTGGACGTCTCACACAAACAGAAGTGTTATTTCAACCGAAAGCAAACTAAGCTTATGTCCTTGAAAAGCACTTGTTGAAATGCAACAGATGTTTCTTTTGTGGGAAATGACAATGAAGGAATTTCCCAGTTCTCTGCTATTTTGATGACTGCGATGACTTTTTCTTTCCTTTAAATCAAAATGTCTTTGATAAAACAAGAATGCAGTGACTGAGAAAGAAACATCAACAGGCCACACAAATCCTCATATGATCGTCTCTCAACCCACCCGTCTTCACCCACACTTCCACTGAATGACTTTCACAGGAAACTCATCACTACACACCCCACCCTCTCGCCCTTCCTCTTCGCTGGCAGCGGCCACACAGCGTTTTGGTCTTCTCCTCGCGTCAGCACCGCTGCTGTGGGTGTTGCTGAGCTCTAATCTGGACTTGATTAGGCAGCCCAGATCTCTCATGCTGTGCGTGTGTGTACATACACAGACTCTGAGTCACTTCAGCCGTGTATATAATGAAGGACCATGCCAGCAGTGGGTGGGTGGGTGTGTGGACAAGGGAGTGAGGCATTCTGGTGTATTATGACCTGCCCATTGCTGCTATTTGTGGAGTCTAGCCCCTTTGTGGCAAGTGTGCAGTGTGATTTCTCTTTCATCTAACAGAAATCAAAAAACACATTTTTAAATGGTTTTAAACATTTCTTACTTGTATTATTATTATTACTGTTGAAATTATTATTATACCCAAATTATGGCCATGACTGCAGACAAACCCAAGATTAACCAAACATTTTGACATTAGTAGCATTTTTTAGGTAGCTTAGCTATTTTAAGCTACTTTTTTTTACAAATTACTGCAAAAAATTTGCTCACTACATTGAATGTTTTTTTTAGACAATTCTTGTAAATTAACTAATTTGTGATCCCTACTCAGCCATTTTAGTTTCTTATCTCACTTTTGCTTTTTATAACCTTTTTTGTATACAGCACAGCAGTTTAAACTGTGGTAATTTTCACAAATCAGCATATTAGCATGATTTCTGAAAGGCCGTGTGACACTGAAGACAGACAAAAAAATTGCATTTTAAAATATACTTAAATTGAAAACAGTTATTTTAAGTCAAAACAATGAATTGTAATAATATTATTAACTTTTAGAAGTATTTTTTTGTTAAAACAAATGCCGTCTTGTTGACAACACGGTAATATATGAAACACTCTTTATTCAAAAAGATTTAAACAATCTTACAGACCCCAAACTTTAGTGTATATTTAAAAAGGCACTGCCACTTCAAGTAGCTTCAGTGTTAGTAGCGTGTAGTGCAGCACTTTAATAGCTTGATTATAGCATAAATACTTAAAATTATGAAGATCTTGTAGTTTGATAAAAGTAGCTTCCCAAAATTGAGAGCAACACCCAGATGCATATAATATCTGTGAGAGGTAGGCATTTCCGTTTGTGCCAGCTTCCATTTTTTCCACTGAGCAAGAGTGTCAGAGAGAACTGAGGAGGATTGTTTTCCCTTCGTCTCCTCCCCTCTCTCTTTCTCTTTCTGCTATCTGATGGAAAACATTCACTGTCAGTAAGTATGTTTTGCGGAGAGGAAAAATGTTCAAATGTTTGTTTATGGTTGCTGCTCACCAGCCTCTAAAGCGCTGCATTGGTTGTGAAGAGACATTTTCTCTTTCTCTCTCACACACACACACACACGTGTAGTTGGAAAAGAATAGTTTGACGTGAGCATAATGCTTTCTATGATGTGAAGCAGTGCCATGGACGACAGCTGTGCGATGTCTGCGGTGCTTACACAGGCCTAACAGCATGTAAGATGAGAGTCAGTCCAAACTTTAGGTGAGAAGAAGTGTGAAATCTAGCTGGAACGAGAACACATTCAAGGAAGAGCAGCAAACGACTCAGAATTATGAAACAGTAGACTCCTGTTAAAAAGAAAAGTGCTCCTTAAGAATCCAAAAGCAGACCATGCACTAACAAAGCCAATAAATGCATTTTAAAGGTCTTGTTTCACTGGCTCCAAACAGTGTTGAGCATCCTACACAAACCTGCGGTCAGTTCTTCCTGTTCTCGATTAACCAGCAGATACTGGGACATTCCTTTCTCTTTGGCTGCCACCGTATGCGCTAATAGATATTTAAGATGTGAGCTGCGTCTCATGGGCCTGATAATGGTGCTGGTTGACTTGTTGAATAGGGGCTTCTCATGCGGCAGGATTTATTTATGACAGCATCCCACTGATTCTGAGATTTAGTAAGGCTCCTCTGCGACGTCCCGGTGATTAAAGCGGCTCTTCTCTCTCCACAGGTAGGCAAGCTGATCCAAGAAGCAGCAGGAAAGAGCAATCTGAAGAGAGTCACGCTAGAGCTCGGGGGAAAGAGTCCCAACATCATTTTTGCAGATGCTGATTGTAAGTATTCAGACACTGTTTTACGGCTGGCCTCCTGTTGTCCCGTTGCAACAGTTTGTGCACAGGTGCTACTCCACAGACTCACATCAAAGACCTTTGGGGATCTTTTAGAGCTGCGTCTGGGCTTAAAAAAATGAGTGTCTTATGTTTCCGAGAGGCCCGTATACATTCAAATGAGCTTATCTCACTTCCTAAACCCTTGGCCCTTATTGTCTCTAAGTAGCCCAAACCAAACCAAGGCATAAGTCAGAGCTTTTAAATGTTTTCAGCAGCCGTGAGCACGGCCCCCGTAAATCAGCCGAATGGACCCTGCCCGGACGCATCACACCACAGCAATAAATCTGCCGGCTCCCATTAACCCTTCAAATGCCACAGGCTGCCACCCTTTTCCCAGGTGTCCATTATCCCATACAGATGCACATACTCACGTGTATGTATGCATAAACAGCAGACGCACCAGAAAAGAACTTGGGAGAGATCTGTTACAGCTGTTTAACTAGAAACGTGTGGCTTTAAGTCTATTAATAAACGTCTTATTGGCATGTAGGGGAAAAGTTGCTCATTTATCACCTGCTTGTTTTATTTAAATAACAGTGCATGTTGGATGATGTTTAATAATGTGTTTTCTCTCTTTCTCAGTTGAGCTGGCAGTTGAACAGGCTCATCAGGGTGTTTTCTTTAATAATGGTCAATGCTGCACCGCGGGTTCTCGTATCTTCGTGGAGGAGCCCATTTATGAGGAGTTTGTGCGAAGGAGTGTTGAGAGAGCGCAGAGAAGGATAGTGGGAAATCCCTTTGACCCAACCACTGAGCAGGGACCTCAGGTATGACCCAGTTCACTGCTGAAATACTATAAACATCTAATATATACTACTGTTTCAAAAGATTGGGTTCAGCAAAAAAAAAAAAAAAAAAGTATTCAAACTTAAGCATAGTTTTATATGTACTTTTATTCAGCAAGGAAAGCAAGAGACAGCAAAGGCATATATAATGTAATAATTCTGTTCTGTTCATCAAAGAATCATGGAAAAAACATTACATCACTTTTTCCACAAAAATATAAAGAAGCAACTGCTTTCAACATTGATAAAAACAGAAGTTTCTTGAGCAGCAGAATAGCATATTAAAATATATAGTGAAGGATTGGTCATGTGACACTGAAGAATGGAGTAATGGATGCTTAACATTTAGCATTAATAAATAAAATGTTTAATAATATTAAATTAGAACACACTCTTCTGTCATATTTAATCATTTTCAGTACATTTTAAAATGTAACAATATTTTATTATAATTTTTTACTGCATTTTGTAATCAAATAAATGCAGCTTTAGAGCATACAAGACTTATTTTCAAGACATCAAAAACCTTACAGACCCATTTTTGTACGGTAATGCATAATGCTATAATGTAATAATATATACTTAAATACTGTATTTTTACAAATATGTTAATACTAATTTAATTGCATATATTATTAAACAAAATCTGTGAGTGACATCAGTGCTATGCAAATATTAAAAAAATGCTGTACAATTAAACATTATTAATTAAACCTTACATTATATTATCTGCACAATCTGTAGTCAGAGAACATAAAGACACAGGATTGTGTAGCTGATTCTGTCTGTGTTGACTGTACCAGGTGAGTGCGGAGCAGCAGAGACGTATTCTGGAGCTGATTCAGAGCGGCATCACAGAGGGAGCTAAACTGGAGTGTGGCGGCAAAGCTCCTCCTTCTAAAGGCTTCTTTGTGGAGCCCACAGTCTTCTCTGATGTACAGGACCACATGCGCATTGCCAAGGAGGAGGTAAGCTTGATTGATCTCTGAATTCTCAGTCGAACTTGGAATGTTAAATGTTCAAAGTATTACCAAAAACAACTATTTTGTACAATTTGGTTTTAGATATTTGGGCCAGTTCAGCAGATCATGAAGTTTAAAACTATTGAAGAAGTGATTGAGAGAGCCAACAACACAGAGTATGGTCTGGCATCGGCGGTCTTCACCACAGACCTCAACAAGGCCATGACTGTCTCTGCAGCTCTGCAGGCCGGCACTGTCTGGTAAGAGTTTATCACATCAACAGATCCTTACACTAAATAAAACAAATGCCATCCAATTGTTTTGTTTTTGTGCCCTAATATATTTGAGTTATAGCCATACCTGAATTACCATACCAATGTATTTTTTTTTACGCACAGGATCAACTGTTATAATGCCCTGAACTGCCAGTGTCCTTTCGGAGGATTCAAAATGTCCGGCAATGGTCGTGAACTGTACGTGTATTTATAAAGGATGTGACATCACATTCATCTTTTCTATACATTTGCTTTACGTTTCCACTGACACAGTTGTTCTTAATTTTCCAGGGGTGAGATCGGACTGAAAGAGTACACAGAAGTGAAAACCATTACAATGAAGATGTCAGGGAAGACATCTTAAAGCACAACTATGTACGTTCCTAGCAGTGGGAAGTCTTCCTCTGAGGTTAACCACTAGCCATTATCCTTTGGTTGTCAATAGTGGTAACATACCACCACATAGTAACCACCCATCACTTCTGCATTGGAGCATCTCTTCTCCTGCATCTTCGTAGGCTGTTCTCATGAACTACCCTTCATCTCCATCCCGCGTCCACTAGCAGCTCCACATCCGCCGCCGCAATTAACTGCCTCCACCCATTCCAGCTGTGACCTCCTTTCGCCGGCTCCACTAACCATACTAAAGCACTCGGAGTCCCGGTGAAAGAGGGCTACGCTTCTGACCACTGCACCAGCAACGTGCAGACTCTAACAGACTACGACCACTCTCTCTGACAGTCTCCCACCCAAGTGGCCAAAGGAGGTCTGTTGTGTCCGAGGGGTACCATTCTCAAACCTCATAATTAACTTGCCTTTTCACTGGGTAGAATTCTAGTAGGCATATTAGTTTTTACTAAGACCACTGAAGCTCTCGATCTAAGGAAAAAAAAGTTTTCTTTGAATGAGTATTAATTCTAAAGTTTGTGTAATTGCTTTGTGTTTCTATTTTTCATTTTTATTGTTTAATTGTTTTTACTATGTATAACTTTGTCGATGTCTTGACCAATGTAAACAAAAATGATTTACCTCAACAACAAAAAAAAAAAAAGAAAAAAAAAAAAGATTTTTGGTGTGTATTTTCGACAAATGATTCCTTATTGATGCCCATGTATTGTTAGGTTTAAAGAATTATGTACTATGAATATAGAAGTTAAGATATAGAGTAATTTCTTCATTAAAATGTTTTACTCAAAGGCTCTTGAAGGTGATTTTCTAAATGCTTTCATCACAGCGTAATGACTGAGAAGAAAAATAATCATTAGTAAAGGAGTGGAAAAATTCCCTGTACAGAGATCCTTTTGCAAGATTCATTTCTGTTTCAGTTGTTGCATATTTTCAGATGACTCTGGGTATTCAGATTTTATGTCAAGCAGGGTGAGAACAGGCTAGGTCAGAAATTGTTTGGTAAGAGATTTCAGATATGAGCAACGAGAGCCAGATAAATGAAGCACCCAGTAGTGCAACTACCTTAGAAGTTGCATTCCCAAAGAAACAGTCACAATGGATTTTCCCAGCAGCCCAGCCAGTCTGCTGATATCCTTAGTCAGACCAACACGCATGATGAAAAGACTTGGCTGCGTAACACAACACTGGTCTTGATCTGGAAGAGCAGAAAAGGACAGAACAGAGCTTTGAACTAGACCACAGAAAGACCACTACAGTGATAGTTCGCCTTCCTGTGGATCGCATGGAAATTAGTCTCAACCGAGTTAGTATGTGACAACAATGGAAGAACAAAAGTGGTTTGTTTCACCTCAAAGACAGTGCTGCATGTTTTCAAGTGTGAACCCATCAACACAGGAAAGTGTTGGAAGGTTGCAGGCGAAAGGCCTTACAAGGATTGTTTAATCCATTTGACGTCGTTGCACAATGGTGTCATCGACCCTTCCCTCCTTAGGAGTCTGTTGAATAGTATTTATAATCCTCTGGAGTCTGATTATAATCCTCTGGAATACAGTGTACCAAGTTCACACCGATATTTCTACATGACAGTAGTGTAAAATCGCTGCTTTTTAGCAAGAAAAACATGATAAATCAATAAATGGCGTTATTACAGACTTTATGTGTGATTCTTAAGGGTGTATTTTCATTTTTATGACTTTGGTAGTGCATAGTGAATTCAAATGAATATTAATGTTCTCACACCCTTACAAATCTTTGTTTTTAGGGGGGGAGGGGGAGTTGTGAGAATGATCACAACGATGGCTTCTCGTTTGGGAGCCTGGTTTCAACCAGCTTGGCCCAAGGTTAAATGGCGAGGCGGCATCCATCACGATCGGAATTCCAATATCTTTCCTCCGAGACACACATTTATTAGATGAAGCACTTATGGAGTCTGATAAGTATCATTCACTGATCATTAGCCTATGCTCTTTCAGAGGATTTATGGTCAAATAGATCCACATAACCTTCCAGTCTACTGAACCGGAGGATGAATTAAACATTTGTGTATTATCTCTCAAATAGGCGCTTGGCGTACATTTCCAATCCTATTAATCTTCTCTAAATAACTATGGATTTTCTCCTCTTTGCCAAATAGTAGATAATGCATGTCACATTTATAAATGCAGATGTTCTAAAATGAGATTGCAACATTAGACGCTAGAATGTGTTCATTTGTCTTCATCAAGATAAGCGGAGAAATCTAAGCTGGTGGGAACTGGAGAACTGCAGAACCCTTCACTAGCTCCTCCTCCAGAGGGAGACACTTTCTCCCCTTCTGCCATATCTCAGGGATCAGTTAGAGTCACACAGTAGTGTGTTTGGACCACTTCAAAATCTCCTTCAGTTTGTTTCATTCCCTAAGGAAAGCCAAATCCCATATGAGAGCTCTTAAATTTCTCAATTGTTTCTCTTAGATATCAATTAAGTTAACTAGAGACCTCTCTTAATTAAAAGACCACAATAATCTCTTTGAGAGTTTCATACACTGAAAATACTATTTTAGTTTTCTACTTCAGAATTCCGTGTTTGATTCAGTGTTACTTGCCATTTCTTTGTAATTGCTAGTAAACTGAATCACAAATTAAATTAGATTAACTCAAACAAGAAAAACTGAAATATGTTCTTGTAAAACAACCTCCAATAATCTTTTTTTTTTTTTTTTACTTTTATTAACTTTTAAATCGATATATAACTCTGCATTCCGAATAGCAAAAGAAAAAAAACACTTTTTTAAAATATTTTTTTTATTGAAATGCATGAATCTGAACTGTAGAACTGGGATGCATCCTTCAATAAATCCTCTTTCAGAACACTTTTTTTTTTTTTTAGAGTCAAACGTCACTCCACGTACCTCAGTCTTCACATAACCATCTGCTACTTCTAAACCTGTACTCCCATTGTCGCATGACTAATTGGCAAGACAAAATGAAGGGGCAGTGAAAAAGAAAAACACTTGAAGCATGTTGGGCTTCAGCCAGCTCCAGTCAGACCTCTGCTCCCTTAGTTGGGAGTTAGCTAGTTTCCTCTTTCCTCTGACATCACTCCTCAAGCCTCATGCAACAATAATACGGCCCAAATTGCATGACATTATAGCTTCCTTACATGCACATGGGAGGGCCGGGGCTGAAGTCCCTCCTGACCGCAGACGTACTGTGCTCAGTTCCCAGATAGAACCAGCTGCACAGCTGCTGCATGGGACAAAGAGATTCCAGTGTGTTTTAGAGAGAAAAAGTTTCCTAACGGAGCACTTCCCATCTCTGGGCAGTCCATGCACCACTGTTAAAAATGCGATGCAGCTGTGTTGTAGTCCCAAAGGCATATTTTCAAATAAAAGTACGCTGTCAATAAGGGCACCTGCCCCTTGTGCAATTAAAATCAGGAAACAGATGTATTAATGACAAGTGAATCACAGGCTTATTTGGGTATTTTTTTACATTAATTATTTACAGAATCTTACTTGAGAAACACACAGAATTTTTATGAGAAAAATCTTGGAATTTGATACGCATAGGCTTCAGGAACACAACGTTAAAACTAGATCGTTAGTGTCTGATATGTAATCAATAGAGATACGGCCAGATTAATTACAATTTGCTTTTGTTTTTTAACAAACCAAAAAATCTGCACGAGCTCCCCAAGGAGTCTGGCATCTCAGAAATGAAATGCATTGATTTCTGAAATCAGGACCTTTCATTCCATTCTTTGTTCATTTAATTTGTTGTTCTAGCTTAATTTATGAATGCGAGCCAAATGCTTAAGCATGTGCCAATACATGCACAAACACACAGTCAACAAAATGCACCTTGTGTGTGTGTTCTAATGTGGTCCAGATGTTCTTGAGGCACATGGAAACAGGTGATGATAGCATTAGCCTGGGATTGGACACAGATGGAAAGGGGCTTGAACCTATTCCTGTATCACCATCGGGGTCGTAAATAATTCTTTTTCCCTCTGAATGATAAAAACGATTTCAAAGTGAATTACGCTCGGCCAACTCTCTGTGTTGTATAAACTGGCCATACCAAGGGTCCGCTCTCAGCGTCAGATCATCAGTCAAGTTAAACATATCATTCATGTCCTTCTTTGTCACATTCTCACTTTAAGGCTGAAGGATTGGCTGGTCCTTGAGGAACAATATTATCACATTTAGGAGGTCTGGTCTGAAAACATGACTTAGATTATCCTGCCAAAGTTTTGTGCAACTGTCCAGCCAGACCATAACTTCTGGTAGGTGCTATTATGTGTATCCTATAGGTCCATATGGACACACGCACATGTTGGGTTCCCATATTTTATGAGGACATCCCATAGAGGTACTGTTTTTTTATATTGCACAAACTGTATTTTCTTTTCTCTTACCCTAACCCTACCGCTCCCACAAAATATTAAAAATGCATACAATTTATCAGCTGTTTTGGGAACAAGAAACTTTAACAGTATTACTATCCTTGTGGGGACATTTGCCCCCCTTGATGTAGGAAATACTAGGTACACACTATCTAACTAACTACCATTTAGCAAATCATTATAGATCATGTTACAGTACAGACATTTGTTACAAACAATTTTAATTTCAAATAAATACTGTTCTTTTGAACTTTCGATCCACCAAAGAATAGTAAAAACTGTAATAATAAATAGTAGTTCTTGAGAAAACAGCTAAATTGTAATGCCATATCATACCACTTTTTAGTTTTTAATGCATTACAATGTCTTACCAACCCTAAACATCTGCATTTTAGTGCATACATTCATATTTATATAAAGATCCCATTCAAACATAATATAATGTTTAATTTCAAATTCTCTCTTACACCCTTACTACACAGAGAAGTTCAGACTCCAGAGATCCATATCACGTCTGTAATATGAAGGATCGTTTCCAGTCTGGCCAATTTGGAAACAAGCTTTCTGGGTAGTTTTAAAACTAATCAGCTATGATTGTATAGCTGGTGGGTTAGTCTATAGGGATAAAAGAAAGAGCCACTACATGTGTCAAAGCCTTGAGTGAGGATGGACATTGAGCAGAACAGAAAAATATGTCCAAACTCTGCAATTACACCTCTCAAGAGACGGGATACTTGAGTGTATGAACAAGATCTGTCATGTTTGTAGTTGTAGAAGTCACAGCAGATTGCATCGCATTATTCTTTCAGGTTCATAGTGTAATATCATGCAAGGATCTTTAGCGTTAGATTATCTCAAGGCGCATTCGATCTGGCCTCTACAACAGGAACTTGCTTTGAAGCAAAGCACATACATAAGGTAGACAGAGATAACTATTGAAACGGCCAGTTCATGTAATTACTCTATCACGGCTGTCAGAGACCCTCCCCCATATCACCTTAACGTTAACCCCCCATCCTCACACCCCACATGAGCAGAGCCCTCCATGAAAGCACCCCAAATGGGGCAGCACAAAGTCTATGTGGCAGCCATTTGGGAAGAGGGTCGTTCACTGTGATGGATGCATAAGAAAGCAACACGTTGTCCCAGCAAGGTGCCGCGGAGCTGCGCTCTATTTCAGCCACCTTTTAACCACCATGTCGCAGTGTGAAATGATTCATTTGCGTTGGCAGACGGCCGTATATCCATGGCGAGGGAGAAATCCCTGTTCTAAATCTCACACCCTCTGTTACATGTTTATGCAGCTGGATTGTTTTATTGGGCCAATTAAGTAAAGTTGTGATAATTGAGCATAAGTATCAGGGTGGGGAACAGGGGCAGTCCAGCTGTCAACTGCTGGGCTCCATGAAATCCTCTCTTTACACCTGTGCTCTGTAAATATTACAGCTGTGTGATGAAAAACAATAGGGAGGAATTACCAGAAGAGAACACAAATGTTGTTTTTGAGTCATAAATGCTATAATCTGTGCTTTCAGTTCTGTGCTCTTTGAAGACACCCTACACTGCCAGGGAAGGTAATTTTGCATTCAGGGGCATGAAAGCATCAGCTCATTTCCTGCACGTCTCCTCCTGATCATATCCCAGCAAACCCCATGACTCACCCGGCAAAGGACGCAAACGTGATGTTTGTTTGGAGCTCGCCAAGGGATCTCCCAGCGGAGCGCAGAAAACTCACACAGCTGCCTGAGAGCCCACTAATTGTGCTTTCCGTCCCCCCGCGATAGCAACCGTAGCTGTTTTGAGCATTTCCACACCCTGTCACAGAGAAGTATTTAATGAATTTAATCTTAGTGAGGAAAAAAAGAATAATATATCATTCAACACATGAAAACTGAAATGACCAACTTGCTTGTGGCAAAATCCAATTTTAACTGTGATGCAAAACTATCAAGGGGATACGTTAAAACTCACCCTCATGTTGCTAGTAACCGGTATGACAACGTTTAAAAAATGTACCTTCAATGAAGATTTATGGCATCCCCAATGTTCATCAAAATAAGTGTATTTGCATGTTTCAACAATATTTGGTCATTCTAAAATGACTCGAAAAAACATTCCAGTCTGGATTCGTACCAGCCCAGCGATTGTAGTGGCTCCAAAAAACATAGAGGCATCTAAAACAAATATTTCGTTGCATGCAGTTGTATGAAGGATGTAGCTCGAATGCTTATAGTCTATAAGCTTGAGCACTGAAATACGTTCAAACAAAGAGGCTGAGCTCACTGCTGGCAGCTTTCCTCAGATCCTCTCACTGATTGGTGGGATGGTGATTTCCTGTGATGAAGAATTGAGAATACCTTCGATTCTGTAACACGAAATTCCTGCAAACATTAAACTGAAATGACCTGAATTCCATTTGGTTCCTCAATATCTCCTGGCGATGGTTTGCTCAGGCTTGAAGAAGTTCCACACACACCACAGGATGTAAACCTCCTGTTGCATGTCTCAACAGCCAAGAGCACATCCATCACACTTACACAAGCAAGACAGTGGTATTAAAACCTCCCCTCTTCCAGCAGATCGTCCTTGGGATTTGAGCTGAAATGATTTCATATGAATGTTATGGCACAATCCTGGCAGAAAGAGCATCAGATTCTACTACTAAACAGTTTATATTTTCAGCTCTTATGATTCACAGCTGTGCTGTCTGTACCATTCGCCTCGACGTACAGCTGCGGGATGACAAAGCTGAGGAAATTGGATTTGACAGTGTTTTTCATTCTTTCATCCCCAAAATAACATTACCCACGATTTCCCATCTCGGACAACGTGATGATAATGGATGGGGGCAAAAGCTAAGTTTACAATAGGGGATCTTCATTTGAAGAAGGGGGCCAAGAGCAGAGATAGAGCAGGTAAACAAACGTTGAAGTGCTGATATGTAGAGCAGTGAGTGATAGGACATCTTCGCTGTTCATCCATTGATGGAAAAGACTGTCGACTGAGAATCGGATCTCTTGCTTTTGCCAACAATGAGGTCTGATGCTTCCTAAAATTGAAGCCCCTTAATATAAATATTTTGAGCATATTTTGAGAACCTATGGATTTATTTACCAAGTATAAAAATAACTCATGAAGGGCTCAGTGTAATTCAGATGTTTTGTTAAATAAACAAGGAAATGCTAATTGTACGGAATTGGTTGAAGAAACAAATTTGCTCCTTCAAATGGTCTTAATGAACACAAGATCTGTGTTTATTAACCATACAATAAAGGTTCATGGGGTTAACGTGTTCAAAACTCCTTTTCATTTACATGTAAACAATCCCTTTAAACTGAGCTTTTGATATACAAATGGAAGGTTTAAAAAGAACATATATATGAATGATGACTTGACCTAGTCTGAAAGTTTAAAGAAATGCAAAACCTTTTGTGTTTGTTTTGCTGTTTCGAATCTGACATACAGAAATTTGTACTTTATGTATACTTCTTCATGTTTAATACATTTTCCCCCAGTTTCACAGACAAGGCTTAAGCTAGTCCCAGACTAAACTGCATGTTTGAGCTGTCTCAGATTAAAAGATCTTGCTCTGACATGTCTTAAAACATTGAATATTTTCTTACAAGGCTTTTTTGTAAAAGTTGCTTAAATATCTTAATTTGACTAATACCTAGTCCTGGCTTAAGCTAAGCCCCGTTTGTGAAACCGGGCATTAATGTCTAAGGGTTCCATTATTTGTCATTAATTCCTCTTAATTTATTCACTTACTCTTCCTGTAACTAAGATTCTGACTTAACTTCCTATCCAAACTTCCAAATCCCAATCCATGAGTTGAAAGGAAACCAATTCTTCTGGTCCAAATTTTGCCCAACCCTGCAGTCAATGTAACAAAAGATATCTTTGAGAAGTTGGATATCTAAACACAGTTTTCTAAAAACTCGTTTCGGGAGGAAGGGGCAAAGGCTCTACCCATTATTTTCGATCTCCGCCTTCTCA